>JAFEMH010004826.1:0-190129 GCA_022495995.1 Adenophora triphylla var. japonica | reverse complement strand
GCGAGCGGGGCTTCCCCCTCTCGTAAAACGATCCCCGGTCGCCGGACGGTCGATACCATGAAGAGTCTCCCCCGGCACCAACGGGACAATATCCTCTCCGGCTCTGCGGTGCCCTACCACATCTAGCAAAGCGCCATCACAAATGCCAGAGGCCGGCCGGAAAAGCGTCGCCATCGTCACGAGAAGGCAAATACATCCCGAGAGACGTCACTCTCATCATCAACCATGAACCGCTCCGGCGGCTGAAATGTCGATATGACCCGAATCAAGGATCATGCCTGCACTTCTTCCAACGAAGTACGAAGAAAGTACGCAAGCTTCACGCTCACCGCGGCACCACCAACCGAAAGGAAGCGAGATGGCCTCCACCTCAGGTCCTCCAATCAAAGCCCGAAAATCCTCAAAAGTGGGCACCATTTCATTGTAGGAGAAACTTGATTACACGTGCCTCCTAACATCCCGAACTTCGCGGCGGCCCGCAGCAAATCCCAATCGGGAACCGACTCCTTAAAAGACCAAACCGAGCAAAGACGAAACCTTACCTCGAAAGCCCGTCTACGATGCCTCATACGGCGCCGCATCCACGTTTTCAACTGCTCAAGGAAGTGTGCTTGCCTCTCTGCGAAAGCCTCGGCAAAATTCTAGGGACATACGAAGAATCCATGGCAAAAATGGAGGTTCCTAGAGAAAATGGGGAAGAAAGCTCGAAAATGGTGCAAATGGGAAATGAGGAAGAACCGAGCCTTTGGAAAGCATTTATGTCCTTCCCAAAAGCAAGGTTGGTCCGTACGGACCTCTTTTGCATGCTAAGTATGTCCGTACGGACCTCCTTGCAAAGCAGAACCCATTTCCCCGGAAAACGGTACAAAAACCCTTGTCCTCGGCAAAACCTTGCTCCAAACGGTCAAACAACGGCCAAAGCCATTCCCGGCAAACAAACACTACCCACAAATGCACTCTCGGCTCACGTGGCATGTACAAAAATAAAAAATAATAATAGCAACAATTTCTAGGACAAATCCGGGAATCACAAAAATAAATGACATTACATCTTAAAATAAAATCTTGTTTGCCATGCAAATACATGTGTTTTATTACGGGTACCAAAAATGTCTGTTGCTAAACAAAAAAAAGAGAGGGATATGAAAAGAGGGAAAGCAAATGAATACTACTCGGAATCCTCATCATCATCATCCTCGCCAAGATCCTCCAAGAAAAGTCGGGCATCCCGGCGAACTCGCCCGTCACATCCTCATCGTCGGAATACAGAGCACCGCTGAGGCTCCCACGAAGTACTCGGAAGGATCAAATCCGGCGAAAGGATCAAAGAAAGAAGGCTACGAGGAACCCTCACTTTGTGCGCCGTGCGGAGGCATGAGCGATAAAAGAGTGCTCCCTCGAAGGCCACTGCCGGCTCGAAGGCGATCCGGCATCCATGCTATGCCGCCCCCTCAGGCCCCTCTGGCTGCGGCTCCGGCTCGGCTCTAGGCGGAGGAACGTCCACGAGAATGCCTCGAAGGCATAGGCTCGTACGGCGGCACACGACGCGGGCCGGCGGGACACCTTCGACGCCATCTTCTTAGCCGCAACGACCTCGTCGCCACATAGCGGCGAGTCGGCATATCATAGGCTCTCCCGGGACTGCACCAACAAGGCCAAGGAAACGCTCATCAAATACGGTTATACTCAACAACAAAAAGAGAAAAATGCGAGAAAAGATGCCAAGATGGAAAAGAGTCGGCACACTCACCGTCGTCGGGATCCACTCGGTATGCGGCGGGAGCTGCTCGGAGCAGTGCAGACACCCTCCTCCTCGATCCGTCCCGCGGACGTACGTGAAATCCGGTCCCGGCATCGGAACCTGCAGGGGAGCTGCGGGCCGGCCTCTCTCTCGCCGCGATACTGCGGCGTCCTCGGCTTCCTCCTCACGAAGGCCCCGTACTCCTCTCCGTATAAAATGAACTCCTCGCGCAGAGCACCGCGAGGTACCTCTCGAAGTCAAGCACATCCATATCCGGGAGTCAAGCATCCCAAAGGGAGGGTCCCTCGGAGCCACGGGAAGCACACCGGGGCCATCTTGCCCGGAAGACTCGCTCCACAGTACATGACATCACAAGTCGAGCCTCGCGGCATCTTCCGCCGCGGCTGTCACCTCGGGAGCCCCCTCAAACTCATCTCCCTCATACCGGAGTCCACGGGAACAAGACAAACCCCTCACGGCTATCCGCTCCAACGCTCACTGCACATCCCGTAGGCGATGGTGAGCTTCCCAGTGGTCCTCCTCTTCCTCGCCGTGCGAGCCCATCCCGGCATGGCGAGTGCGCGGCAACGGCCCAGGGATCCCTATCCCACGGGAAGCACTGGAAAACCTTCATAAAACCACACTGTGACAAAAACGAGAGAAGGCTCGGTGCAAAGACAATGGAGAAATGACAAGTTGCTAAATCAAGAAAAACTGACAATAAACGCATACCTCAAGCAAAGTCAAAGCAGGCCGACGGGCGCCGCCCCAGGCTAAACCGGTCCAAGGAGAAGTAGAGCTCGGCCAAGCACGCCTCGCCCCGAAGCAATGTCGCGAGACCACTATCCCGGATCGGTCAAGCTCTCCAATGAGCAAAGGGAGGCTGCGGTCGCGTGGTTCGAGAACAAAGTCTCGGACGGTGCATACCACGAAGGAGCGCGCCCAGCTGCTCTCATTGTCACTGGCCGGTACCCGGATGTAGGCCCAATACTTGGCCGTGATCCTCATCTCACGTCGTTGTACGGCATCCCCGAGCCTGCGAGGACGAGGCTCAAAGCCCGGCGGCTCGGTCGACACGTCATCGGCTATCGTATCCCTCCACCGCACCGGCTCTCCTTTGAAGGAAAGCCGGTGATCGCAACAAAGTCGGTGGGCGTCACTGTCACCTCGCCCGGCTCGGGTGGAAGGTGTGGGTGGTATCCCACCAATACTCGGATAAACCCGGGAAGACACTCTTGTTCTTCCTCGTGTCGAGCAGCTCCGGCCCGGGTTCTCAGCTTGAACACACCTAGGCCGAAGCATAAACCGACCTCAGGGGACTCGGCCTACCGCCCACGGAAATATCGGGCATCATTGCCATAGCTCCACAACGACCTCGAGCGATCCCAGAGTCTTCATCCTCTTGGCCTTCAGGCCGCCATAAGCCCCGCATCCTGCGGGTAAACACGGCAAAGGTACGTCAATCACGATTACTTAATATAAAGGCACATATAACCCGTCACAAAACACGGCACATATTGCACATAATTTTCACATATATCATGCATATAATTTTTCTCATGCGATCCAGTCACAAAAACACGGCACACTGCTGTACACATTTTCTCAAAAAAAAAAAAAAAAAAAGGGGGATTAAACCTACCACGACACATTTTCAAAAGAAAATCCGTCCCAACACGGCACATATTGCACATACTTTCCCCACAGAGTCCGTCACCCATAAACACGGCACGACACATATGCATAAAAAAAAAAAATCCGTCCCTACACGGCACACACTTTCACATATAACCCGTCACAAAACACGGCACGTGTCACATTTTTTCACAAAATTATCACTACCACGATAATTTTTCTCACAATGTACATACATAAATAGCATTAGGTACAAAACACCAAAGCATGCAATTCACTAGATAGGCACTTTATTTTCACAAATAAGAGCTAATCTACACATTTACGCACAAAATACACATACCCACAATTTTTACATGTCCATTTTCAACAATTCATCAAGAATTTCACAAAAGGCATAAAATAATAACAAAAAAAAAAAAAATTCAAAAATGCGAAAAACTAAAACCTAGTTCTAGCATTCAAAAATTCGACGAGGGAATCAAACGGAGCAGATTTCTTACCTCCCCAACGTTCAATGGAGCGACGATTATGCACCTCCGGATTCGGATACAAAACATCAGGGTTCTTCGAAGATGGAACGAACGAAGATCCAATTTCTTTGAAGCTCCATTCGTTGCTTTCGACCACCTCTTGGCTGCGTTGACGACGACTCCTTCGAGATCCCTCCGCCATTGCAAGCAATTCAAGCTAAGAAAAATGGAAGATTTGGGACAAAAATGGAGTTTTCTCTCTTTCTCTCTCGTGGTTCACGAGGCGGGAATGGGAAATGAAGGGGAGCCTCGGAATTTAAAGCACAGTCAAACACAGGAGCTGTAAAAAACCAAGGTGGTCCGTGCGGACCTCTTTGCACCCGAGGTTGGTCCGTACGGACCTCTTTGCGAGGGTGGCCAAATTACTTTCCTGCCCTTATAATCTTTGCCCTGGTGTCCTAAGGCCTTTTCAGGCCAAATCCAGTGCGAGAATGGTCCCTAACCCTTCAATTCAACCACCGGCCGTCAAGCGTAAGACCGGACCTCGCCCACTTCAGCGGCAAATCAACCACGGCCGTCGGCGTAAGACCGGTCCTCGCCCACTTCAACGGCAATTCAACCACCGGCCGTCAGCGTAAGACCGGTCCTCGCCCGCTTCAACGGCAAATCAACCACCGGCCGTCGGCGTAAGACCGGTCCTCGCCAGCTTCAACGGCAACTCAACCACCGGCCGTCCAAGCGTAAGACCGGTCCTCGCCCACTTCAACGGCAATTCAACCACCGGCCGTCAACGTAAGACCGGTCCTCGCCCACTTCAACGGCAATTCAACCACCGGCCGTCAGCGTAAGACCGGTCCTCGCCCACTTCAACGGCAAATCAACCACCCGGCCGTCAAGCGTAAGACCGGTCCTCGCCAGCTTCAGCGGCAAATCAACCACCGGCCGTCGGCGTAAGACCGGTCCTCGCCCACTTCAGCGGCAAATCAATCCCATGGCCCGTCAAGCGTAAGACGGTCCTCGCCCACTTCAACGGCAATTCAACCACCGGCCATCAGCGTAAGACCGGTCCTCGCCCACTTCAACGGCAAATCAATCCCCGGCCGTCAGCGTAAGACCGGACCTCGCCCACTTCAACGGCAATTCAACCACCGGCCATCAGCGTAAGACCGGTCCTCGCCCACTTCAACGGCAACTCAACCACCGGCCATCAACGCGTAAGATCGGTCCTCGCCCGCTTCAACGGCAATCAACCACGGCCGTCGGCGTAAGACCGGTCCTCGCCACCCGGCGGCAAATCAACCACCGGCCATCAGCGTAAGACCGGTCCTCGCCCACTTCAACGGCAACTCAATCCCCGGCCATCAACGTAAGACCGGTCCTCGCCAGCTCAACGGCAATTCAAGCTCAGCTCAGCGGCAATTCGAAGAAGACACCTCCCGGCCACGAATATCAAGGCACGAGACGCCTCCAAACGGCTCAGCGACAACTCAACCGGCCCTTTGGAGGTCCGAAGTCATCTTTCCAACGAGAAAGGGCCCTACAAGGTCACGCATCCCAGTGATTCAAGCAGCGGTCGGATGTAAGCCGAACCGCCCGCTTCAGCGGCGGCGCAAGCACCGGCCATCGAGTAAGCCAGAGCTCCTCCCGACAAGTCGAGGGAAGTCATGCAAGACTGCATATCCCCAGCACCGGCCATCATCCTTGCCCACTCAACGGCAAAACAAGCACAAGAAGGAGCCAACACCTCCGAGTACAAGTCCCAAGGCACAAAGCGCCTCCAAAATGCCAAATGGTAAAGCAATCATCGGCCATCATCCTTGCCCACTTCAACGGCAGCTCAAGCACCGGCAGTCATCGTAAGTCCAACCTTCTACATCAACATGCAAAAACACAAATGGCATCTACGCCTCTCGAAGCACAAGGCAGCCACGCCTCCACACCTGCGGCTAGAGGACGATTCAAAGTCCTCGCGCATTACATCCACAACTGCGGCTAGAAGACGATTCAAAGTCCTCGCGCATTACATCCACAACCGCCGCCAGATGACGATTCAAAGTCCTCCAGCGTGGCACCAACCGCCGCCAGATGACGATTCAAAGTCCTCCAGCGTGGCACCAACCGCAATTAGAAGACGATTCAAGTCCTCACAACTATCTCCCGCCCGGAAGGCCTTAAACCACCCGATTAGGAAAATCGTAAAATTTCCATCCCGGGACGCCACCACGTCCTCACATTTGACCTATGCGGTCACCCGGGACGCCACCACGTCACTTATCAGCGACCTATGCGGTCACCCGGGACGCCACCACGTCCTTATCACCGACTATGCGGTCGCGGGGACGCCGCGTCACTTCACCGGCGATCATGCGGTCGCGGGGACGCCGCACGTCCTTATCACCGACATGCGGTCACCCCGGACGCCACCACGTCCTTATCACCGACCTATACGGTCACCCCGGACGCCACCACGTCCTTATCACCGACCTATACGGTCGCGGGACGCCACCGTCACGTCGCATCACCGGCTATGCGGTCGCGGGACGCCGCCACGTCCTTACCACCGACCTATGCGGTCACCCGGGACGCCACCACGTCCACCACTGACCTATACGGTCACCCGGGACGCCACCACGCCCCACCATTTGACCTATGCGGTCACCCGGGACGCCACCACGTCCTTATCACCGACGACCTATGCGGCCACCCAGACGCCGCACGTCCACACCACCGACCTATGCGGTCACCCGGGACGCCACCACGTCCTTACCACCGACCTATGCGGTCACCCGGGACGCCCCACGTCCTTATCAGCGACCTATGCGGTCACCCGGGACGCCGCCACGTCCTCTATCACCGACCTATGCGGTCGCGGGGACGCCACCACGTCCTTATCACCGACTATCACGGTCACCCGGGACGCCACCACGTCCTTATCACCGACCTATACGGTCACCCGGGACGCCACCACGTCCTTATCACCGACCTATGCGGTCACCGGGACGCCACCACGTCCTCACATTTGACTATGCGGTCACCCGGGACGCCGCCACGTCCCTATCAGCGACCCATGCGGTCACCCAGGGGACGCCACCACGTCCTTACCCCGACCTATGCGGTCACCCGGGACGCCACCACGTCACTTACCGCGACCTATGCGGTCACCAGGGACGCCACCACGTCCTTATCAGCGACCTATGCGGTCGCGGGACGCCACCACGTCTACCATCGACTATGCGGTCGCGGGACGCCACGTCCTTACCACGGCCTATGCGGTCACCGGGGACGCCACCACGTCCTCACCGCGACCTATACGGTCACCCGGGACGCCACCACGTCCTTACGACCTATGCGGTCACCCGGGACGCCGCCCACGTCACTTACCCGACTATGCGGTCGCGGGACGCCACCACGTCTATCACCGACCTATGCGGTCACCCGGGACGCCACCACGTCCTCACCACCGACCTCGGCGGTCACACGACACTTCGGGGCACCACCACGCCCGTATTCACGTAACACTCACCCCACACCCGAACTACGACCGGGCTTGATTCCCGCCGGGGATACGTAGGAATCCTATCGCGGGGTCCGGCCTATTGACCTAAACGGTCACCCAAAAGGACACCACCACGTCCTCACTTTGACCCTCACGGTCACTTCCTCTCCCGGCACGCGATCCAGATTAGGACCACTTATCTTATCGGCGACCCCACTTCTTTCATAAGTGACGTCGTCGAGGGGCTCTGTAAGTACCCCAATCTGGATCTCTCCCTTTCAAACACACGGGAAACACCGTAGACTCATCCACGCAGTCTCGAGACCTCTCTCACTCAAAACCCTCTCAAAACCCTCTCAAACCCCCAAACAAACCAAGGGAGGAGCCTTTACGGGATAAAAGGGACAAAGGACCTTTTGGGAATTTTCGGAAATCGGAAAAGCAATTAAGGTCCGTACGGACCTCTTTGTTTCAATGATTACTAAATCCCCTTAAAGTCCACAATATTCCCTCAAATCCGGAAGAAATGATGACTTCCTGCGAGTTGGTCCGTACGGACCTCTTTGCATGCAAGATGGTCCGTACGGACCTTATTGCATGGGGGACATCATCATTCGAATATTCTCCATCATTGCGGATTCCCTCAAATCGAGGAAATCCAAAATTCTGGATAACCAAGAAGGTCCGTACGGACCTCTTTGCTCCGAAATTTTTACTATAAATAGAGGGCTCCCCCTCCTCATTTTCACACACCTCCCACTTCTCTCTTCCTCCCTAAGCCTTCTGGCTCCCCTTCTAAGACCTTTCGAGGCATTCCCGGCCCCTTCGGATCCTTCCGAGGCCTTCCGAGCCCCCTCGAGGTGCTCCGAAGCCTCTCCAGCGCTCCCGAGACGCTCCCGCGCTGCCCGAGTCACTCTCGAGGTACTACGAGGCCCCTCGTGGTACTCGAGGCCTTGCACAGTCTTTCCACGGTGTCCCGGCTCTTTCCGAGTCAAACCGACGATCCCAAACCACGCCGAAACCCCGCCCGAGTAACTCACCGCCACCACAACGCACGCCGAACCTGCCCGAGTGATCCGGACGATCCCCACGCACGCCGAACCTCTGCCCGAACGCAGCCTACAACCTCAACTCACGCCGAAACTGCGTCCGCGGACAACCGGCATCTCCCGAAGCAATCCCGATCCGTACCGGAACGCTACTCCGACCTCAAACACCATTCCCCAGCGGAAGACAGACACGAACCAACATTGGTAAGGCTTCCTTCCTCTACTATTTCAATACATTTTCATACATAGCATACAATGTAGACATCCGATACAGCATGCATTTTTTAAAAGCACACACACACACACACACAACATTTAAAGGATATTAGGGGTATCCGAAAGACTCGTTTTACGAGGCTATTCGGGTGAGCTCTAATATTCTAATATTCTCTTCCCGGGGAGTCATCTGACCTCCGAACTCAAAATCTCATCACACAAAAACAGTTTAAAATTTATCTTTAAACTGATGCCCTTTTTCAATGTTTTGGGCTTAATAAAAACGGCGTGGCGACTCTACAAAATGCGAAAGCAAAACGGCGAGACACCCTCCAACGCGAAAGATGCCAGATGCCGGGGCCGCGAAGCCTTTCTCGGATCCGGGTAATTTCAGGTGGGGGAAAAAGTTTTCGAAGACCAAAATACAAGGGTTTGGGACTACCCATAACTGGATCAAGAGGAGTATATTTTGGGAGCTGCCATACTGGAAAACAAATCTCCTTCGACATAACCTTGACGTGATGCACATTGAGAAGGAGCAACCCATCTACTATATAAGTAAGACACTCTTAGATACGGAGACCAGGTATTCTCATTTACAAAAGTTAATTTTAGCTTTGATAACTGCTTCTATTAAATTAAGGCACTATTTTGAAACACATACTATAATTGTACGCACTAACTATCCTATTAAGAATGTTATGAGAAAACCAGAGATGTCAGGTCGAATGGCGAAGTGGTCTGTACAATTAAGCACCTACGACATCAAATATGAGCCCCAGGCTGCAATAAAATCTCAAGCCCTGGGCCGATTTTGTAGCTGATTTTAGTCCAACAATGCAACAAGAGGCGGAATTGGAAGTACAGCAACTTCAAGATGATGACATCCTGAAAATTTGGACTCTCTACACAGATGGTGCTTCTAACATAAGAGGTACAGGTCTTGGAGTTGTACTAAAATCGCCACAAGGGGACATAATACCACAATCCATCAGTTGCAGTTTCAAGGCCACTAATAATAAAGCAGAATATGAGGCACTAATTGCAGGTTTAACAACAGCCCAGGACCTAGATGTCAAGCATATCCGGGTGTTTATGGATTCTTTGCTAATTGTTAACCATTACAACGGATCCTACATAGCAAAAAATGCTAAGATGACGACATATTTGGAAATCGTAAAAATTCTTTCGGCCAAATTCAAATCATTTTTCTTGGAGCAAATCCCACGAGAAGAAAATTCTCAAGCAGATGCCCTGGCAAACTTGGGTTTAGCCTTCAAGAGCATTACGCAGACAGGTATCCCAATTGTGCATATTGACATCCCAGCAATTGATCATCTTGAGATGTTCGCTCTAGATGTCGACGTACCCTCATCTCCAGCAGCAACCTCTTGGACAGCTCCTATTATCAAGTATCTCTTAGATGATACGATCCCAGCCGAGGAGAAAAATGCTAGAGCCTTCAGGGTAAGAGTATCTAAGTATTTACTTATTGATAACCTCTTGTTTAGAAAATCTGCTGCAGGTCACTACTTAAGATGTCTAGAAGCAAATAGAGCCCATCAGGTTCTCAAGGAGCTGCACGAAGGACAATGTGGAAATCATACCGGAGGCAGAAGTCTGTATACTGGTAGGCTTTATCGCAACGCCTACAAATTACTACAAGGACTCCTAAAAATGTAGATAGTGAAAGTCCAGGATCGATCTCAGGGAACAGTATTGACTACGAACTAGTCACGGACAAATGGGGGGTTTGTTTGTTTTTGAATTACTTCCTAAGAACAGAAATTAAATTAATTAAGAGTAAAAACAATGATTTAGAAACACTTCAGATTTGATTTCAATTCCCACCTAATTATGCAATTATCATTGATACCTCTTTTCAATGTCACCCTATTCACCTGATCACGAGATATATTTCAATCTCTGTTTCTTCTTTCAGATTAGTTACTAGCAGTGGCACACTCACTAGAAACCCTAATTAATAAATTAATCTAAGCGGCAGTCTAGATCGCAGAATTAATTGATGAACGATTTAAGAAACTAAGATCAAGAACGCTTTCTACAATTATTTCATATAGATAATCGTCTAATTTTACCCACTTAACAATTTACCATGGCACATGCATAAATCGAAAAGATGCTACTTATGAATTCCTACACTGGCACAGTAATAGAAAATTCTAGCAAAGATTCATAAACAGAATAAATGAATTGATCAAGTTCACAAACCCTAATTATAAATCTAAAATCAACACGAGTAAAATTATGAATAGAGATGAACAAATAGAAAAGAAAATACCTCAAATTGATAATTAGGGGTTCAAGCAATCAAATCCAAAGTCAAAAAGCTTAAGCTTCCATGAAGGTTCTAAGCTTTTCTCTCATGAAAAATAACATAAAGAGAAGGAACCCTAAAATAATATTCTTAAGGAGTTTATATACTCCTCTTCAAAATAAAACCTAAAAACTAATAATAATAATAATAATAAACAAAATAGAAAAAGAAAGGAAATAACTCAATTTTAATCACTACTCCTCCACGCCAGTTTCCTTGAAATTCCTCGGTCCATGCGTTTTTCACTTGGTCAATACCCAATTAATTCCTTGGTCATGCGTTTTTCACTTGTCCAGTCAATGCCTTCATTTAGGAAATTTGAATTGCCAAATTTAATACTTTCCTTGGTTGGTCCTTTGCACACATAAATCACTTCCCTCAACCAATTTCACACGTGCACACACCACATTCAAAAGTCTTGCTTTCTGATTTTCACTTTAGTCACCGACTTTTCATGTTTTCATTTTGGTCACTTTGAAATCTTCGCTCTGTGTTTGATCCACTGAACTTTTGATAAACTTCGAAGAACCTCATATAATTATCAAAACATGTCTCAAAAATACCAATCCGTCATCTACTCAAAATTACATAAAAACTAATCTAATTTACATTAAAATAAGGATAAAATGCTCAGAAAATTAGGGAAATACATATAGTAAAATCCGCCACATCAAATTCCCCACGCTTAGACCATTACTCGTCACCGAGTAATATCCTATCCCCACTCTAAGCACCGGTCTAAACAGATAGCATGGGAGGAAAATGATCCCTAATCTCCTCTAAACCACCAATCAAAAATCAACCAATTCAAACGACTCAATAAACGTACTCGGAGAATGAGACTCCGCTCCTTATCACTCCAAAAATACAATAGTACCAATAGCCTTAGCTCGACCCCAACTCCAAATATGCAAAACCGGGACATCCAAGCTAAGGCCCACACATCAAAAAGCCAAGGGGAACTAAAGATGTCCTAATTTTCCCCCACGCTTATCTCGCACTACAATCTCCCTCGAAAAAGAAGCCAATGCCCAAGCAAAGACTTACCTCGTGCAAAACACCAACCCCCCTTATATCACCACAAGAAAAACGAGGATTTCCTATCTTATCGCCTCTAACCGAGCCTCCTACACCAAATAAGAACATCCTAACCCGAGACTCCTAACCACCCTTATTACTCCAACACCGGTGATATAAATGATAGAAAGTATTTCACTTCACTCACCTTTTGCCTAGGTTCCGTTTCCGGTTTTCACCTAGCCACTCGTTTTTTTTTTTTTCATTTTTTTTTTCATTTTTTTTCAATTTTTTTTTTTTTACACACTCTCTCCTTTTGCCTAAGTGCCCTCTCGGGTTTTCACTTAGCCTCTCATTTTTTTCAATTTTTTTTTAAACGAAAATAAAACAGCATATACAACAACAAACATGTACCCCACCCCCTCACTAAATCATGCATAGTCCCATATGCATCACAAAAGTATAAAATAAGATAGGGGTAGGGATACCTCTCGGCACTACTGTGGCGGTCTGAACTGGTAGTCCCACGGACCATGCGAACTGGAGCTGCTCGCTGGGAATGGCCACCTCTGCCATCTCCCGTCATCATACTGTGGTGCCATGCGCACCATATAATCATGAAGCTGATCCTGACGATCCATAGTAATGGCAAACTGCATATCCATACGGGCCATCAAACGATCCACGCCACTATCACCAAGACTCGCAGCCCCCGAACCAACACCTTCAGCCTCAGCCTCCACCATATAGTCATCATCATCATCATCGTCGTCGTCCTCCTCAACATATTCTGCTTCTTCCTCCACCTGCTCTTCAACAATTCTAACGTTCATTCCTCTAACCTCCCTCTTATTGCTTTCCAGAGAGTCTCGAGAAATGGGCCTAATTATCTTCACCTTGTCACCCCCAAAATTCCACTGCACCCCCGCAGCTTTTACCAACCCGGCAATCAATGATGGGTACGGAAATCCATTCCGTTTATTCACTCCCACAGCTTGCATATTATCTGAAATGATGTGGCCCAAAGAAATCTGTCCTCCGTTGATAATCAAATGAATCAATAATGCATGCTTCCACGGAACTTTCACATGCTGCGCTGTCGGGAGGATCCTATAGCATACCAATTTATTCACCCCCTTTGCCACTAGATTAAACTGCGTCTCAATCACAAACTTGGGCGAACCATCCGGGTTATAGGTCCATTGGAGTCGATTACCCTCCAACGTCCTCGCCACATCCGCAAAATATATCCTCCATTCCCCATTTGTTGCTTTAAAATACTCACATTCCTCCCTTTTCACTCTGGGGAGCCCATAGAATTTATTAATATCCTCACTCCTGAATTTAATTTTCTTCCCCCTCACAAAAGAATGCTCTCGATCCATGGGGATTTTGTTCATATTCGAATAAAATTCTTTCACCATCAAGCTATTACCCTCCCCCTTAGGCTCATCACAAAACTGTTGCCACTTCCGAAACCCAAATTTATCAATAAGCCCAAACGATACGATGTTAAACTGTCTCTCCGCGATTATGCCCCTATCCGTATGGGAATAGAAATAATTTTGGGACATGTAGTAATTAAACCTTGAGGAATCGTGAGGATCCTCACACCGGAGAAGGGTTCCGAGGGGCGGGGGAGGAACATTAGATGAACTCTCAACAACCTTTTGTTTTTTCTTACTTCCCTTTTTCGATTGCTCTTTAGTTTTACCCATTATAAATAATATATCACCCAAATATCACAAAATAGTCTAAGAACAAATCCCAACTGCAATTCCGAATAGAAAGAGAGGAAGAGAGTAAGTCGAACCTTTTAAAATTTCTGGGAAAAATCCACCGAAAACTTCAACTCTCACCGGAAACTGCAAATTTCGTCGGAAAATTCAACAACTGGCCGGAAACTTCAAGCTCTTCCCGGAGAAATCAAGTGTTTAGGATGAACTTGCCCGGAATTGAACACAAATCGGTTAATCTGAAAGCTTGGGTTTAGGGGAATGATATTTGTGGAGGGAGGGTGGCTGGAATATGTGGGGAAGGATGGGTGAAACTTGCCGGATTTAATGGGGAGGCCGCCGGAATTTAGAGAGGGTTTAGAGAGAGAAGAGAGAGAAACGGGTAGATGGGGGATTATGAGGAAATAAAGATTTAATTTCCTTTCATACTTTGACAAACACCAACACCCACCAATCCCCATTTATTGGACAACCCGACCCATTTCAACTTCCATTTGCCCGATCCACACTTGCCGGGTTCGCGAGGCGGGCGCCCGAGGAGGAGTGAGGCGGGCGCTTCATAGACCGAGGCTTGAGTTCTGGCGAGGCAATACTGAGGCGGGCGCATGGTGGGCTTGAGGCGGCCGCATGTCGCGCCGTAGCTGAGGCTCAATTTTCCCATGACGAGGCGGCCGCATCAATAAAACTGGGGCGGGCGCCTTATACCAAAAATTGTTGGCCTTGGTTTTGGGAGTATGGTGCGGCCGCATGGAGTGAATGGGGAGGGTGCCTCATACCAGCGCTTTTGGCATGTGATGCCGGCTTGATGTGGGCGCCTGATTGTACATGGGCGGGCGCCTCAAATTTTTTTTTTTTTTTGATTGATTGAGGCCCCAGGCATCATTTTTGCTCCTTTCTCCATTGTTCACCCTGTACAAAACCACCAAGAAAATACCTTTAGCAGCACCTGTACTAGACATAAATAAAAATTAAAAAAATTAAAAAAAAAAAAAAAAAAAACATAATGTACAGAAAAATCGGTAAAATAAGCAATAAACAATTAAATCCGGGTTGCCTCTAGGTTAGCCGCCCGTCTTTAACGTCTTTAGCTAGACCAAACGCCGGGAAAGCCCCCGGCTAGCATCAAATTTTAAAGTCTTTGACAAGACTCAAACCCAAAGCTTTCAAACATATACCGGGTCTTGGAGATCAATCTCCTCCAAATTCGCGGTATTTACCACTTCATTTTCAAAATACGGTTTCAACCGTTGTCCATTCACTTTGAATCCTTTGTCCTCATTAGGACTTGAGATTATCACCGTCCCAAGCGGGGACACCTCCCTCACCACATAAGGACCGGTCCACCGGGACCTCAACTTACCCGGAAACAAACGAAGACGGGAATTAAAAAGAAGGACCTTTTGACCTACCTTAAAGTCCTTTCTAATGATCATTTTGTCATGCCAAATCTTCGCTCGCTCCTTATAAAGGAGGTTATTCTCATACGCATCCCTCCTAATCTCATCCAACTCACTCAAGTGAAATTTTCGCTCCTCACCGGAACCCTCCAAGTTCAAGTTGAACTTTTTGATCGCCCAATAGGCTTTGTGTTCAAGCTCAACCGGCAAATGGCAAGGTTTACCAAACACCAACCGATATGGTGACATACCAATCGGTGTCTTGTATGCAGTCCGGTAAGCCCACAACACATCATCAAGCCTTTGACTCCAATCCTTTCTATTCGGGTTCACAGTTTTTTCAAGGATGGATTTTATTTCTCTGTTGGATACCTCGGCTTGGCCATTTGTTTGGGGGTGATAAGCAGTCGACACCTTATGGGTGATGTGATATCTCTTGACTAACGCTTCGACTGTCTTATTGCAAAAATGTGTCCCCCTATCACTAATAATGGCCCTTGGCATCCCAAACCGACACAACACGTTGCTCCTAAGGAAGTTGACCACCACTTTAGAATCATCAGTGCGGGTAGGGATGGCTTCCACCCATTTGGACACATAGTCAACCGCAAGTAAAATGTACACAAACCCACAAGAATTAGGGAACGGACCCATAAAGTCTATCCCCCATACATCAAAGATTTCACAATTCACAATAAGGGTTTGTGGCATTTCATTACGGCGCCCAATATTACCAACCCTTTGGCACCTATCACATGACTGACAAAAAGTGGCCGCATCCCGGAACAAAGTTGGCCAAAAGAAGCCACACTCCAAAACTTTTCTAGCTGTCTTTTTCACACCAAAATGACCACCACACGCATGCTCATGACAGAATTTAAGAACAGAAGACACCTCACTATCGGGAATACACCTCCTTATGACTTGGTCGGCACAATGCCTCCACAAGTTGGGCTCATCCCACACATAATACTTGGCATCACTACGGACTTTGTCTCTTTGAGATTTTGTCATCCCCGGAGGGAATTTATTAGAGACAAGAAAATTTACCAAGTCCGCATACCAAGGATCCATTGAATTAACAGCCCAAAGAACCTCATCAGGAAACTCACCCCGAATTGGGGCTTGTTTATAAGGCTTGTCCTCCTCCATAACAAGGCGACTCAAATGATCGGCAACTAAATTTTCAGCCCCCTTTTTGTCCTTAACCTCTATATCAAACTCACTCAACAAGAGAATCCACCGGATGAGTCTCGGTTTAGCCTCTTTTTTAGACATCAAGTACTTGAGAGCAGCGTGGTCGGTGTAAACAATGATTTTAGTGCCCAACAAGTAGGACCTAAATTTTTCTAGTGCAAAGACTACCGCCAACATCTCCTTTTCTGTGATGGAGTAATTTCTTTGTGCCCCATTCAAAGTCATCGACGCATAATAGATTACATGCGAGGCACGCTCCACTTTTTGACCCAAAACCGCCCCCACAGCATAATCACTCGCATCACACATGATCTCAAAGGGACGAGACCAATCGGGTGCTTGAATAATGGGGGTGGTTGTCAACCTAGACTTCAACTCATTGAAAGATTGCTTGCAATTATCATCAAAATTAAAATCAACCTCTTTTTGCAACAAGGTGCATAGAGGTGAAGCAATCTTTGAAAAGTCCCTTATAAACCTCCGGTAAAACCCGGCATGACCAAGAAATGACCGGACTTCACGCACGTTGGTGGGGTAAGGAAGTGAAGAAATGACATCAATCTTAGCTTTGTCAACTTCAATACCCCTTTTTGACACAACATGACCTAACACAATGCCTTGCTCGACCATAAAATGACATTTTTCAAAATTTAGGACCAAATTAGTTTCAATGCATCTATCCAACACTAGTCCTAAATGAGCAAGGCATTCATCAAACGAGTCTCCATGGACAGTGAAGTCATCCATGAAAACTTCCATAAATCTTTCCACAAAATCGGAGAATATACTCATCATGCACCGTTGGAAAGTTCCAGGTGCATTACACAATCCAAACGGCATTCTCCGATAGGCAAAAGTGCCGAAGGGGCAAGTAAATGTAGTTTTCTCTTGGTCTTCCGGGGCGATAGGTATTTGAAAATACCCGGAAAAACCATCAAGAAAACAAAAATACGCCCTTCCGGCTAACCTTTCCAACATCTGATCAATAAAGGGGAGGGGGAAATGATCTTTAAGAGTTACCTCATTCAACCGTCGGAGATCAATACACACGCGAATCCCCGTTTGCTCCCGGGTTGGAACCAACTCTCCTTTCTGATTGCGAGAAACTGTGATCCCGCCCCTCTTGGGCACACACTGTGTGGGACTCACCCACTTACTGTCGGAGATGGGATAGATGATCCCCATCTGTAGTAGCTTCAGGACCTCTTTCTTTACCGCCTCCATCATTGGCGGGTTAAGTCTCCTCTGCGGTTGTCTCACTGGCTTCGCACCCTCCTCTAGGTTGATCCGGTGCATACACAAAGATGGACTAATGCCCTTGAGATCGGCAATAGTCCAACCAATCGCGGATTTCCGCTCCCGAACCACCTCAATCAACCTCTTCTCTTGATCCTCAGTCAAACTGCTAGAAATCACTACCGGAAGCGTCTCTCCCTCACCTAGATAAACATACTTAAGGTGCTCAGGGAGAACCTTCAGCTTAAGCTCCGGTGCCCTCTCTATAGATGGAACAAGCTTCTCCACCGGAACCTCTAACTTCATGTAACCACGACCCGGTTCTGTAGCAAACATAGCACTCTCTGTAAGACCCATAACCGCTTCCTTCATCGAATCTGAGATGTCAAACTCCAAACTAGCATACCCCAACGCATTCTCTAATGCGGTCTTGAGATCATCATCTCCACTAGACACCTCAAATACCTCCTCTACCAATGGCTCGACCACATCAATGAAACACAGTGACTCCGTATCCTTAGGGTATCTCATAGAGTCAAAGATATTGAACTCCATCACTTGGCCATCAAATTCCATTGTCAAGGAACCATTAGCCACATCAAGCTTTGTCCGAGCAGTTGACATAAAAGGCCTCCCCAACAGTATGGGAGCCTTTGGATCCGACTCCATCTCTAGCACATAGAAATCTGCGGGAAATATCATCTTCCCCACTCTAACAAGAACATCCTCTACCAATCCTTTCGGGTAGGCATTCGACCTATCCGCTAGCTGTATCACAACTCTGGTATCCTGCAGTGGTCCCAACCTAAGAGTTTCAAACAACGAATAAGGCATGACGTTGATTGACGCCCCCAAGTCTAACATCGCCTTATGCTCAGAAGCATCCCCCAAAGTAACTGGAATCACGAACATCCCTGGGTCCTTTGCACTTCTTAGGCAATTTCCGCTGATACACTGCAGACACGTGCTCACTAACCCTTCCCTTCTTCATACTCCTCTCCTTCTGATTTCTCTTCAGAGTACACAACTCTTTCAAGAACTTCACATACCTCGGGACAGTCTGAAGAAGATCCAAGAAAGGAATATTAACCTCCAACCTCTTGAAAGTATCATAAATTGCCTTATCAGGCTCTGGCTTTCGATGCTCTTTCAAGGCCTCGGGGAATGGAACCTCGGGCTCATATACAGGAGCCTTAACCTCAGTGCAGCTTTTTTCGATCGGGTACCTTACGTACTAGCTCGAAATCTCAACCTCAATCTCCGGTTCCTCTGCTACAACCCCGTTGCAGCCTCCTTACCACTGCGAAGAGTGATCGCACATGCATTCTCGCTTTGGATTCGGTTCGATGCGTGAAGGCGGCTTTCCCAAATTCTCGAGCCTCTATCCTACCCACAAAGCATATGCTATCTGTCCCATCTGTCTCTCCAAACCAACGATACTTGTATCGGTCCGCTTGATCTTCTTGAAGATTGCCGATACTCGTATCGGTTCTCTGCGATACCTTGAAGACCGGTGGATAAGGTGCTCATACTTCGAGCCGATTGACGGAACATATCTTCTGTAGATTGTCCCTGCTGCTGCGGCTGCTGTGGCTGCTGCGGTGGTTGCTGTCCAAATGGTGGTCTATAACCCTGATACTGCTGCTGCTGGTAACCCTGCTGATTACCAAACCGCTTGTCCCCGACCACCCGGGCCGATTCTGCTGCGGACTGTACCCCATCTCGAAATTAGGATGATTTCTCCAGTTGGGGTTATAAGTGTTACCCATCGGTCTCTGTCCCCGCCGCACAAAACCAACTGCATTGACATCCTCCATCTCACCCGTCTGCAATGAAGGGCACGAATCTGTAGGGTGCGTAATGTCATAGCAAATCCCACACTGCTTCGGTGTCTGTCCCAAAACCAACTGCTTTACCATACCCTTAAGATCCTCCATATCTGTCTCGAGCTTACTAGTCAACCCACTGCTAGAACCTGCTGCGCTAACCTGTCTCACAGTTGACCTCTTGCCATGGGTCCTCGTACTCTTGGCTAGCTCCTCAATCAACTTTTTAGCTTCATCAGTGGTCTTATTCAAAACACTTCCCCCACAGCACGAATCCACTAACCTCTTATCCTGAATAGTCAACCCCCCATGAAAATAGACGATCAGCTGATCCTCAGTAAACCCATGATATGGACAACTCCTACAAAGCTTGTGGAAGCGATTGTAGTAATCGTATAGAGTCTCATCTGCCTTTTGCTCCATATTGCTGATGTCCCTCTTCATTACATTAATTTGGTCCTGAGGGAAGAACTCTTCCAAGAATACTTCTTTCATCTGCTGCCATGTTGTGATACTGTTGGGAGGCAAGTGGTAGTACCAATCATTCGCGTTATCTTTCAGTGTGAAAGAAAACGCCCTCAATAACAGATGCTCTATCGGAAGCGACGGCGGCCTCATACTCTGACAGATTTGCACAAACTGAGATATGTGCTGATTAGGATCCTCTCCGGGCATCCCTGTGAAGTGTGGTAGCTGATTGAGTAGCCCCGGCTTCAGCTCAAATGTCACCCCTGCAGGTAAAGTGGGGAATTGGACTGCATGTGGTTGCTCATTCCAATTCGGTGCGGTCCTCTGCCTCAATGTCTGTGGTGGAACTGCTTGTTCACCACCACCACCACCATTATTATTTCCGTCCTGCATCTCTTCAGCTAATAATATCCCCTTAACTCTCCTGCTTTGTTGTCGCCCTTTCCTGAAAGATCTTTCGATTTCTGGGTCAAGCGAAACAAGTAAATTATTAGTAGAACGGGTGTGAACCATGCACGGTTACACACCACAGGGGATCAGGGGAAATCACTTAGCAGATAACACAAATACTAAAATAAAAAGAAATAAAATGAAAAAGAAATAGATTAAGAAAAGAATAAGATCGTAAACAATTACACCGTTCCCCGGCAACGGCGCCAAAATTTGGTAGGCTTTATCGCAACGCCTACAAATTACTACAAGGACTCCTAAAAATGTAGATAGTGAAAGTCCAGGATCGATCTCAGGGAACAGTATTGACTACGAACTAGTCACGGACAAATGGGGGGTTTGTTTGTTTTTGAATTACTTCCTAAGAACAGAAATTAAATTAATTAAGAGTAAAAACAATGATTTAGAAACACTTCAGATTTGATTTCAATTCCCACCTAATTATGCAATTATCATTGATACCTCTTTTCAATGTCACCCTATTCACCTGATCACGAGATATATTTCAATCTCTGTTTCTTCTTTCAGATTAGTTACTAGCAGTGGCACACTCACTAGAAACCCTAATTAATAAATTAATCTAACTGGCACAGTCTAGATCGCAGAATTAATTGATGAACGATTTAAGAAACTAAGATCAAGAACGCTTTCTACAATTATTTCATATAGATAATCGTCTAATTTTACCCATTTAACAATTTACCATGGCACATGCATAAATCGAAAAGATGCTACTTATGAATTCCTACACTGGCACAGTAATAGAAAATTCTAGCAAAGATTCATAAACAGAATAAATGAATTGATCAAGTTCACAAACCCTAATTATAAATCTAAAATCAACACGAGTAAAATTATGAATAGAGATGAACAAATAGAAAAGAAAATACCTCAAATTGATAACTAGGGGTTCAAGCAATCAAATCCAAAGTCAAAAAGCTTAAGCTTCCATGAAGGTTCTAAGCTTTTCTCTAGATCAAAAATAACATAAAGAAAGAACCCTAAAATAAAATTCTAAAGGAGTTTATATACTCCTTTTCAAAACTAAACCTAAAAACTAAAAATAATAATAATAATAATAAACGAAATAGAAAAAGAAAGGAAATAACTCAATTTTAATCACTACTCCTCCACGCCAGCTTCATTGAATTCCCTCGGTCCAGGCGTTTTTCACTTGGTCAATACCCAATTAATTCCTTGGTCCATGCGTTTTTCACTTGTCCAGTCAATGCCTTCATTTAGGAAATTTGAATTGCCAAATTTAATACTTTCCTTGGTTGGTCCTTTGCACACATAAATCACTTCCCTCAACCAATTTCACACGTGCACACACCACATTCAAAAGTCTTGCTTTCTGATTTTCACTTTAGTCACCCAGCTTTTCATGTTTTCATTTTGGTCACTGAAATCTTCTGCTCTGCTGTTTGATCCCTGAACTTTTGATAAACTTCGAAGAACCTCATATAATTATCAAAACATGTCTCAAAAATACCAATCCGTCATCTACTCAAAATTACATAAAAACTAATCTAATTTACATTAAAATAAGGATAAAATGCTCAGAAAATTAGGGAAATACATATAGTAAAATCCGCCACATCAAATTCCCCCACGCTTAGACCATTACTCGTCCCTGAGTAATATCCTATCCCCACTCTAAGCACCGGTCTAAACAGATAGCATGGGAGGAAAATGATCCCTAATCTCCTCTAAACCACCAATCAAAAATCAACCAATTCAAACGACTCAATAAACGTACTCGGAGAATGAGACTCCGCTCCTTATCACTCCAAAAATACAATAGTACCAATAGCCTTAGCTCGACCCCAACTCCAAATATGCAAAACCGGGACATCCAAGCTAAGGCCCACACATCAAAAAGCCAAGGGGAACTAAAGATGTCCTAATTTTCCCCCACGCTTATCTCGCACTACAATCTCCCTCGAAAAAGAAGCCAATGCCCAAGCAAAGACTTACCTCGTGCAAAACACCAACCCCCCTTATATCACCACAAGAAAAACGAGGATTTCCTATCTTACCGCCTCTAACCGAGCCTCCTACACCAAATAAGAACATCCTAACCCGAGACTCCTAACCACCCTTATTACTCCAACACCGGTGATATAAATGATAGAAAGTATTTCACTTCACTCACCTTTTGCCTAGGTGCCGTTTCCGGTTTTCACCTAGCCACTCGTTTTTTTTTTTTTCATTTTTTTTTTCATTTTTTTTCAATTTTTTTTTTTTTTACACACTCTCTCCTTTTGCCTAAGTGCCCTCTCGGGTTTTCACTTAGCCTCTCATTTTTTTCAATTTTTTTTTTAAACGAAAATAAAACAGCATATACAACAACAAACATGTACCAAACACTTCAGATTTGATTTCAATTCCCACCTAATTATGCAATTATCATTGATACCTCTTTTCAATGTCACCCTATTCACCTGATCACGAGATATATTTCAATCTCTGTTTCTTCTTTCAGATTAGTTACTAGCAGTGGCACACTCACTAGAAATCCTAATTAATAAATTAATCTAACTGGCACAGTCTAGATCGCAGAATTAATTGATGAACGATTTAAGAAACTAAGATCAAGAACGCTTTCTACAATTATTTCATATAGATAATCGTCTAATTTTACCCACTTAACAATTTACCATGGCACATGCATAAATCGAAAAGATTCTACTTATGAATTCCTACACTGGCACAGTAATAGAAAATTCTAGCAAAGATTCATAAACAGAATAAATGAATTGATCAAGTTCACAAACCCTAATTATAAATCTAAAATCAACACGAGTAAAATTATAAATAGAGATGAACAAATAGAAAAGAAAATACCTCAAATTGATAACTAGGGGTTCAAGCAATCAAATCCAAAGTCAAAAATAGGGATGGCAAAAACCCGAAACCCGACCCGAACCCGAAAAGACCCGACCCTAATAGGCCGGGTTTGGGACTCGAAATTGAAAACCCGCCGGGTTTTTATAGGGTTCGGGTTTACCCCCGCCCCGCCCCGAACCCGCCCCGATTAGGTAGGAAATTACAAAAATACCCTTACCTGTAAATGTAATTGCCATCCCTATGCATGAGCATGTCCACTGCAAATTATCAGCTTGATGGTTGTTTGCAAGCCTTACTGTCATGGTTTCAGGCTTATGGCGTAAAAGGCTTGGTGAATGTTTAATTAATAGCATAAACATTTATAAACCACTCTGGAAAGCAAAAACAAGAGATCATTTAGCAACAAGAGATCCAGCTCTCCTGAAGCCCTTAAAGGAGACATTGTTGGATTTGCTCACTCCTAATGAAGAGCCTGTTAGATTGGGTAGTCAAAGTAACGGGGCGGGGCGGGTCGGGCTCGGGTAGTGCAAGTAACGGGGCGGGGCGGGTTCGGGAAAGGGTAGATGACTATAGGGGCGGGTTTGGGAAATGCAAAACCCGTCCCGAACCCGCCCCGTTGCCATCCCTAGTCAAAAAGCTTAAGCTTCCATGAAGGTTCTAAGCTTTTCTCTAGATCAAAAATAACATAAAGAAAGAACCCTAAAATAAAATTCTAAAGGAGTTTATATACTCCTTTTCAAAACTAAACCTAAAAACTAAAAATAATAATAATAATAAACAAAATAGAAAAAGAAAGGAAATAACTCAATTTTAATCACTACTCCTCCACGCCAGCTTCATTGAATTCCCTCGGTCCAGGCGTTTTTCACTTGGTCAATACCCAATTAATTCCTTGGTCCATGCGTTTTTCACTTGTCCAGTCAATGCCTTCATTTAGGAAATTTGAATTGCCAAATTTAATACTTTCCTTGGTTGGTCCTTTGCACACATAAATCACTTCCCTCAACCAATTTCACACGTGCACACACCACATTCAAAAGTCTTGCTTTCTGATTTTCACTTTAGTCACCCAGCTTTTCATGTTTTCATTTTGGTCACTGAAATCTTCTGCTCTGCTGTTTGATCCCTGAACTTTTGATAAACTTCGAAGAACCTCATAAATTATCAAAACATGTCTCAAAAATACCAATCCGTCATCTACTCAAAATTACATAAAAACTAATCTAATTTACATTAAAATAAGGATAAAATGCTCAGAAAATTAGGGAAATACATATAGTAAAATCCGCCACATCATATACCAAGGCTCTTAGAATGGGCTATTTTTGGCCCACAATGAGAAAAGACGCCGTTAACTACGCAAAGAAATGTGATTCCTGTCAACGACATGGGGACATCCTACACCAACCGGCTGAACTACTACATCCTATCCTATCGCCATGGCCGTTTATGGTTTGGGGAATGGACATCGTAGGAAAATTACCCAGGGCACCAGGTGGAAGAGTATTTCTACTGGCTATGACAGACTACTTTTCTAAATGGGTAGAAGCTGAGGCGTACGTACAAGTTCGTGATCGAGAAGTTATATCTTTTATCAAAAGAAATATATTTAGCCAATTTGGGATACCTTCAGAAATAATTTGTGACAACGGCTCCCAATTCATTAGTAAGAAAACCCAAGATTTTTTGACATCTTGGGGAGTCAAGATGGTGACATCTTCACCTGTTCACCCTCAAGCCAATGGACAGGCAGAATCTAGCAACAAAATAATCATAAGCAACTTGAAAAAGAGACTGAACCAGAAGAAAGAACGATGGGCAGAAGAGTTACCAATGGTTCTATGGGCTGACAGGACGACATCTAAGAACGCTACTGGTCAAACTCCCTATTCACTTGTATTCGGAACAGAATCAGTTATTCCAGCGGAAGTCCTTGTACCTACGGCCAGATTCAGTTTGTTGACATCCGAACATAATAAGGACATCTTGATACATGACTTAGATACTGTTTTGGTAGAAAAAACAATAAAGTAGAATCTTAACTATGTTTAGTGTGTGGATTGAACAATAAGGAGGGAACTATGGAATTCGATTATATGGAACAAAAGAATGAAAAAGAGATAATGACAACACGATTTGTTAACGAGGAAAACCTTGGAGGTGATAACCTCTTTGGAAAAAACCCCGGGAGTTAGGTCTCCAACCTTAAAGGTTTCACTATAATGATCACAAATACAACTTTGGAAGATAATGGAGAGGATTACAAGAGCTTTTTGTGTAGAGTGTGTGCGTATGAGCATGAATGTGTTTTTCCGTCTCCATTTCCCCTTAAATACAAGTAGATATGAAAGAGTCAATATGGTTCCTATAATCTCGGCATTTTGGTTTATCACTTCAACCTCCGTGAGACCAAGTCGCCCTAGCCGCTCGAAGGTCTGTTGAACGTGCTTGGAGATTGTTCCGCATTCCTCTCTTAATTACTGAAAAATAAGAATAAGAATATTAGGAAATATTGAACAAGTAAATATTAAAACAATACTTACAGTGTAATGACATCTCGATATGCAGGATCAATTGAAGATGTCGCCATGTTGAAAAATGCCCACAACAATTTGTCCCCAAAAACATTTTGACTATGTTGGCAACTGAAGAGGCAAAATGTTTTTTCTTTTGAATTAATGGTCCAACTGTCCGCTCTGCTTGATGGGACGTTTTGGAAGACGTGGCGTTGAAATGGACGGTTGGGGAGAAGAGTTATTTTTGAAAAGGAATTCTTTTTCTTTTTATTAACCGCTTGAGAGGATAAATTAATCTTCTCAAAGCTTCTTTTCACCTCCGTTGGCCCACGGCGCCGTTCGTCTCCAAGGTAAAATTCCTCCGTCTCTCACCTTCTTCCTTTGTTTATTTTTTTTCTTTTTGCTTTGTCAACCATGGGTAAAACTAGGTTGTCTGCGTCCAAACCCAAGAAAGCGTCATCCCCACAAGGTCCCGTAGAGATTAATCTCGACGATTTTGTTTGCGGAAATCTTCTCACTAAACCGGTGAAGAAACTTGTTTGTTCAACGATTCTCAAATAGAGTCCATAAAACAACAATGTTGCTTCCCAAGTGGTGCAATTTTTCATCCCTTTTCCATAAAACTTAGGTCTGACCATATTTCCCTCAAATGGATCTGTTTCTTCGAATATCCCTTCCTTCTAGGGTTTAGTTACCCTTTTCCACTGTTGGTTACTGAGTTCTTTCGAAAAACTCAACTGGCTTATGCTCAACTTATGCCAATGGCCTGGCGAGTTTTGCTTTTGTCCTCAAAGTAAACCGAGAAAACGGACTAAACCTAGGGCTTCCCGAAATTGCCTATTCCTATGATCTTCAACTTTTTGGTTCCAAAAGGTACCTTTTTAGAAAGAAATCATGTAGAAATCCTTTGATGAGCACCACATCCTCCAGTGATAGGGGATGGAAGAATAGATTTTTCTTTGTTGATAGGACGTCGATTGGAGAAAAGGATGAGATATCGAAGCAATGGAACAAGGGAGGTACTTAAATTCTTACTCTTGTGACTTCTGTTCTTGAGACAAACCGAATTGTAATTGTTCTTGCTTTTATGTAGATATTGATTGGGAAGAATTGTTTCCACCGCCAAAGACACTCTAGCCAAGATCGAAGAGTTTTTCGCCTCTCCTCTCGATAAGAGGTCTCCCAAAGGTTTGTTGGAAGCTTCGTCGACTATTCCGAGAGGATATAAAGGCTTCTACTTCTGTAATTATGTCCACCGGTAAGCTTGGTATCTTGTTACCTTCGATAACTGTCATCAATTTGATGTGTTATTCGTTATTGACAATATCTCTATGTCCATGCAGCCTCCAAACCGGTAGTTTCGTGGTCCGACTTTGACTGGATGATATTGAGGCCCCGCTCTCGAACCCGTTGTCAAGATTGAAAAGAAACCTCCACCTGCTCCTAAGAAGAGTCACATTCTGATGAAAGCATTGGTATTGGCTCTAGGGTGAGGAAGAGAAAAGCTAGCCAAGAGGAAGTGATCGAGGTTGGAGACTCCTTTGATGGAATGTCACGGGAGATTTCAAGAAGAAATTCATGAGCCTGGCGACCGGGGTAAGAGACCATTAATTGGATATTGAATAGTTTCAAAGGTTGTTATAACATTTAGTAATATCAAGATGTCATCTTTCACCGTAGGGTACGTGGAGGAATTGGCAAAAGAAGTTGAAATGGTAAAGAAGAAGTCCAAAGCCGACATCGCTTTGGTCGTGAAGGAGAAGTTGGCATCGAGATAATAAGGTGAAGGAATATGAGAAGACTATAGAGCAATTAAGCAAGTCGGTGGGAGAACAAGAACAGACAGGTGAAGGACTTATTGAATAGTCCGGCGAAAAGTGAGGATGACCACAACAAGGAGATAGCAGAAGTGAGGAATTCTTGCAAACTAGCCGCACTAAGACCG
Organism: Adenophora triphylla var. japonica; assembly: GCA_022495995.1. Lineage (NCBI taxonomy): Eukaryota > Viridiplantae > Streptophyta > Magnoliopsida > Asterales > Campanulaceae > Adenophora > Adenophora triphylla. The sequence goes on along the minus strand of JAFEMH010004826.1, from coordinate 162,543 downwards.
TCTCTCAATGCAAGGTGAAGATGATGAAGGAATATCAGGAAGGGAAGGCTGGTGCTTGGGATATCAATAGGGAATGTGCCTATCTGTTCAAGTTGACAGGTGAGGTGACGGACGAGGGCGAGGTGTCGTCAAGTCCGTATGAAACGATTGTCAAGGATGCACCAGCAGTTGGAGAAGTGACACCAGATGCAACACCTGCGGCAGAAGCCACCTAAACAAAAAGAAGGTAAAACAACTTGGTTCTTGGTATTTTGTTGATGTTTCGGGGTGGAATCCCTTAAGACAATTTTTATTTTTATTTGGTTTGTAATGGGTCCATAAGGACTAAAGACAATCTTTTTTATGTGTTGGGTTGGTCCAACATTTGTGCACGTTTACTGTTGGTAGTTCGGATACTTTATGGTTGCTTTAGTTTAGTTATGGTTTAATAGTTTTCAAGCACGTCAAGGCTTGTTTCTTTTGGATAATTTTTTGTATGTTTTGCACATATGGTGACATGATAGTATGTCGAAATGATAGGTACTTAGGATGACATGTATACGTCATAAACCGTAGATACTTAGATGACACGAATATGCCATAACCATAAGAATAATACTTAAGATCAATCATCTAACTGAGTGGGAATGGGTAAGCTATATGAGTTTACCCATATAGGCCCACCCCACACCTCAATTAGTGAGATAACTTGCGCTCCCGGGCGAAGGTGTGGTAACCTAACTTCTTAAGAAAGAGGTAATTAACTCTTTAAACCTTAGAAGGGATTGTGTACCTTTACTTGAGAAGAGATGGCCAGTCTCTAACGGAGGAGAAATCGTTGTTCCTTGCGTGCATTCGATATGTCCCCATGTAAATGTGTCAATACCTCATAAGATAGAAACACGTTAAAAACGGACGCCAACTAAGGTTGACGTCTCTCCACAAAGTATATTAGCGACATCTTAACTTGTAAATAATAAAAAAGATGCATAGGAGAAAAGAAAGGTTGTAAAGAATTAAAAGACGATTCATACACTGGAAAGATGAGTTCATGGGAAATCATATTTAAATGTAATACCTTTTGAGCTGAATGGCGTTCCAACTTCGCGGTATCATTTGGCCATCCAAGGTTGCAAGGCGATATGCTCCTTTTTCGGCTTGTGCATCTATTAAGTAGGGCCCCTCCCATTTTGGGGCGAGCTTGCCTGCATTGGGCTCCTTGGTATTTTGGAATGCCTTTCGTAGGACTAAGTCTCCTACTTGAAACCTTCTAACCCTTACGTTTTTATTGTAAGATTGGGCTACCCTTTCTGCGATATCTTTGCCATGCGAACTTTGGCCATGTCCCTTAGCTCGTCCACAAGTATCCAGGTCATGTATCAAGATGTCTTTATTATGTTCGAGATGTCGGTAAGTGTATCTTGCCGTTGGTACAAGGACTTGGCTGGAATAACGATTCGAGTTCCAAATACAAGTGAATAGGGGTTTGACCGGTAGCATTCTTAGATGTCGTCTGTCGGCCCCCATAGGACCATTGGTAACTCTTCCGCCCAACGTCCTTTCTTCCGGTTTAGTCTCTTTTTTTAAGTTGTTGATTATTATTTTGTTGCTAGACTCTCGCTTTGTCCATTGGCTTGAGGGTGAACAGCGAAGATGTCACCATCTTAACACCCCAAGATGTCAAGAAATCTTGGGTCCTCTTGCTGATGAATTGAGAGCCGTTGTCACAAATTATCTTGATGGAATTCGAATCGGCCGAATATGTTCCTTTTGATAAAAGATATCACTTCTTTGTCACGAACTTGCACATATGCCTCGGCCTCTACCCATTTAGAAAAGTAGTCTCGTCATGGCCAAAAGAAATACTCGTCCCCCTGGTGCTATGGGAAGTTTTCCTACTATGTCCATTCCCCAAACCATAAAAGGCCATGGTGACAGGATAGGATGTAGCAGTTCAGTGGCCGGGTGCAGGATGTCCCCATGTCGTTGACAGGAATCACATTTCTTTGCGTAGTCAACGGCATCTTTTCTCATTGTAGGCCAGAAATAGCCCATTCTAAGAGCTTTAGTATGTAAACTTACGCCCGGTATGATTTCCACAATCTCCTTCGTGCGGCTCCTTGAGAACCCGATGGGCTTTATCCGCACTCTAGACATCTTAAGTAGTAACTGCGGCAGATTTTCTAAACAAGAGATTATCAATAGTAAATATTTAGATACTCTTACCCTGAAGGCTCTTGCATTTTTCTCCTCGATCGGGATCGTATCATCTAAGAGATATTTGATAATAGGAGCTGTCCAAGAGGTTCTTTGCGGGAGAGGCAAGTATGTCGGCATCCAGGGCGAACATCTCAAGATGGTCAATTCTTTGGGATGTCAACATGTATGATTGGGATCTTGGTTTGTGAGAAGCTTTTGAAGGTGAACCCAAGTTTGCCCGAGCATACGCGAGAATTTTCTTCCGTGGGATTTGTTCCAAGGAAAATGTTTTGAAGTTGGCCGAAATAATTTTTACAATTTCCAAATATGTTGTCATCTTAGCGTTTTTCGCGACGTAGGACCCGTTGTGCGATTAACAATTAGTAATGAATCCATGAACACCGGATATGCTTGACATCTAAGTCTTGGGCTGCCGATTAAACCCCGCAATTAGAGCCTCATACTACTGCTTCATTGTTGGTAGCCTTGAAGCGCATCGATAGATTGTGGTATTATGTCCCCTTGTGGCGATTTTAGTACAACTCCAAGACTGTACCTCTCATGTTGGAAGCACCGTCCGTGTAGAGAGTCCAAATTTTTAGGATGTCATCATCTTGAAGTTCTTTGTACTTCCAATTCCACCTCTTGTTGTAGGGTTGGTGAAATCGGCCACAAAATCGACGGGGCTTGGGATTTTATTGCGGTTAAGGCTCGTACTTGATGTCGTATGTGCTTAATTGTACAGACCATTTCGCCATTCGACACGACATCTCTGGTTTTCTCATGACATTCTTAATAGGATAGTTAGTGCGTACAATAATAGTATGTGTTTCAAAATAGTGCCTTAATTTAATAGAAGCGATTATCAAAGCTAAAATTAATTTTTGTAAATGAGAATACCTGGTCTCGGCATCTAAGAGTGTCTTACTTATATAGTAGATGGGTTCTTTGATTACCATCTCGTTACGTCACCAAGGCTGCGCTTACGGCGCCTTCGGACACTTGCTAGGTAGATGTAAAGATGTTCTTCCATCGAGGTTTGGCCAATAAGGGAGGTGTCGACGGGTAAGTTTTGAGCTCTGAAAAGCTTCTTCATGTTGTTCCTCCCATTGGAACTTCTTGTTCTTTCTTAAGATGTCGTAGAAAGGTTTGCATCGATACGAGGATTTTGAAATGAATCTAGTGAGTGCGGCAATTTTCTGTCAATCTTTGGACGTCCTTGACAGATTGAGGTGATGACGAGGTTGAGAATAGCGCGTATTTGTTCAGGCGGCTTCAATGCCTCTTTTAGTAACCATATAACCCGAAACTTGCCGGCCTTCATTCCGAAGTTGCATTTAGGCTGGATTAAGTTTCATATTGAAACAATCCAAGATGTCAAAAGCTTGAGAGAGGTTGCTTATGTGATCCTCGGCCTTCTTGGATTTTACTACCATGTCGTCGATGTATACCTCCATTGTGTCCCCAATCGATCCTTAAACATCTTGTTGACGAGCCTTTGATACGTTGCACCTACATTTTTAGTCCAAAAGGCATGGCAATATAACAATAAATACTGTGGGGGTTATGAAGGCGGTGTCCTCTTGGTCGAGATGGTTCCATCGAATTTGTTGAAATCCGAGGACGCGTCCATGAAAGTGAGGAGTTCGTGACACGAGGTGGCATCAACTAATGAATCTATGTGCGGCAAAGGGAAAGGATCTTTTGGGCGAGGCTTTATTTAAGTCGGTGAAGTCGACGCAAACTCGCCATTTCCGTTTCTATTCTCTACCACAACCACATTTGCCAACCATCTTGGATAATTGACCTCCGTATCATGTTGGCTTTGAGTAAGCGCTCTACCTCCTCCTTGATGATCGATTTACGGTTTTACGCAAACTTTCTACGTTTACGGTGCACTTTGGTTTAAAGCTAGGATCTACGTTAAGTTTGTGAGTGATGACATCTTTGCTAATGCTGTCATGTCATCATGTTTCCAAGCGAAACTCTTTATTACGCTTCTTAATAGGTTCACAAGCTTCTCTTCTATATCGACGGGATGTCGGTGCCAATAAGTACTTTGATGTCGGGTTGGAAGGATCTAACAATACTTCTTTCACATCATCCTCCCTAGCTTCGAGGACTTCACGTACTTTCCTCGGTAATTGCTTTATGCTTGTTTTGGAGATGTAGACGCCTTCATTGAAGTTTTGTAACATTCCTTGGCCACTGTTGATCACTTTGTAAATCTTAGCGACACCCAGGTGTTGGAAACTTCACACAGCGATGGTAAGTGGAGGGTACGGCCTTCATTCCGTGAATCCACGGTCTTCCAAGAATGACATTGTAAGATGTTGCGCAATCAATTACGCAGAACCGTTCCATGGTGTTGAGGCCCTTTGAGTATATTGGAAGCTTTATCTCCCCCACCGTTTCTTTGACTTCACCATGAAGCCTACCGGCCTTGAAGACTTTTTGACAATCTCCGATTACGGGATGTTCATTTCCTTAAGGGTACCCAACATAATAAGATTGACGGAGCTGCCCCCATCTACCGAGAATACGTCGTATTGTACAATTGGCGATCTGCAAGGAAATAACCAGGACCGTCATGATGGGGTTCCATCAAGTTATCACGATCACTTTCATCAAAGGTAATTGGATCCGGGCAAGGTGTCGACATCTGTTTTGTCTCTCGGCTTTTCCTCTTTTGACTCCTTAGCGTGTCGTTTTGCGGCGAGAATAGGATGTTCCACATATTTACGAGCCTCCAGCGATGAAGTTGATCACCTTTGTTGATCTTTGGGGGAGAAGCGGCCTTTCGGCTTCATGAGGAGCTTACGCATTTTCGGCCTTCTTCTTTACGGATCCCAACAACTCCTTAAGATGTCCTTTCGAGAGCAAGTGGCGATCTCCTTTCTCAACGCGATGCGGTCTTCGATAACGTGTCCAAAGTCTTCATGGTAAGCGCACCATTTTGATTTGTCACGCCATCCTGTGGTTTTGTCCGTTTTCTTTGGCCATCGGCTTTGTCTCCTAGGTTGCCCATTGCACAGTACACTGAAATGTCAACGGAAAAACAATAATCGAAATGTTAGGCACATTATCACTATCTTCATCCTCACCGTCTCTTGAATTAATTTTGCTAGTGTCAATTCTCGGATAAGGATTGGGACGGTTGTTCTGCGATGGGACGATTCGGTCTTTACGTCGGGATGGTCATATGTCGACATCTTGGATGACGACTTCGATCTTCGCAGCTCATCTTCCTCCGAGTCTTATGAACCTTAATGCCTGCTCTGACTTCTTCTAGCCGCTTACAAGGAGTCATTACCAAATCTTGATAATCTTGTGAATCTTTCTTCAACCCCATTTTGAATGCTTACGTAGTACATCGACATGTCAAGATTGGGAATTTCTAACACCTCCTTATTGAACCGATGGACATAATCCTTCGAGTCTCATTAGGTCAGCTTTGGGTCACATTGTAGAGATCACTTGTCAACTTTTCAAATTGTCATTGCATGAGAATTGGTTATAGAACATGTTGATGAAATTTGGGCGTATGAACCAATTGAACCTAGGGGTTGCCTAATCGGCCATTTGAGAGCTGGTCCGGACAAGGTGGATCCAAATCCCTGCATAAGCGAGGCCTCCGTATTGAAGCGGGATATAGATTATGTCCATCTTTTCTTGATAGTGTGCAACATGCTCCTGCGGGTCCGTGGTGCCGTCGTACAACTTCATAGATGGTACGGCTGAAGCAGCTTCGGGATGTTGACATTTGCAATTCTTTGGGACAAACCGGGATTGATTGTAACGATTTTGGGTCCTTTGGTTGAATTGGAGGAGTTACACACAGCACGTTCATTATCGGCTCTACGAGATCTGCATCTGTTTAGCTAGTGGGTTTTCTGCAAAAGGGTCGGCCATAGGAATACGATTGAAATTATTATTATTGAAAAGATTATTTAGCAAACCGAGAATCGTCCGTAGTAGTCGTGGTGATGAGTGTTGTCTATAAATGGAATGAATGGGGTGAATCTGCGGAAGATGGCGTCGATGGGGTGTCCCAGGGCAAAGATGTCGACATCATTAAAGATGTCGGCGGAGGAGGGCGCCCATTGGAATGAATTCATTACGAAATGTAGATCCTCGGTGTTGTCAAAGTTGAGAATCCTTGTACGCAGCGGTGATATATTCTCAAGCCGAGATGCGATGGTTTGTTGGTCTTTCTGCATCTTAATCATGGAATTGGTCAACACCTTCGAATTGTTATCTTGCTTTGGTCCAACCTTTGATTCAACCTGGTCAAGATACTCCGGATGTCGGCATCTGCATTGGAAGACGTTGCCCCTTTTGTGGAGTCTTCGTAGGTTGAGTTGGCTGAGACCCGGTGCGAGGAGGTGGTGGTAACAAACTGGTTCTACCTCGATGTGGGAACAACGGCGGGACCTTTGCCGGCGGTGGACACATTGGGGGTGCGAGACATAGTGAATTTGATTAGGAAATGTTTCAAATAACCGATAAACCACGAGGCCCCATGGTGGGCGCCAAATTGTTTTGGTAGAAAAAACAATAAAGTAGAATCTTAACTATGTTTAGTGTGTGGATTGAACAATAAGGAGGGAACTATGGAATTCGATTATATGGAACAAAAGAATGAAAAAGAGATAATGACAACACGATTTGTTAACGAGGAAAACCTTGGAGGTGATAACCTCTTTGGAAAAAACCCCGGGAGTTAGGTCTCCAACCTTAAAGGTTTCACTATAATGATCACAAATACAACTTTGGAAGATAATGGAGAGGATTACAAGAGCTTTTTGTGTAGAGTGTGTGCGTATGAGCATGAATGTGTTTTTCCGTCTCCATTTCCCCTTAAATACAAGTAGATATGAAAGAGTCAATATGGTTCCTATAATCTCGGCATTTTGGTTTATCACTTCAACCTCCGTGAGACCAAGTCGCCCTAGCCGCTCGAAGGTCTGTTGAACGTGCTTGGAGATTGTTCCGCATTCCTCTCTTAATTACTGAAAAATAAGAATAAGAATATTAGGAAATATTGAACAAGTAAATATTAAAACAATACTTACAGTGTAATGACATCTCGATATGCAGGATCAATTGAAGATGTCGCTGTTGGGCCCTACATTTTCAGTCAACATGTTTACAACTTACACTTAACAACTTGGTACTAACAACTTGAGTTGCTCTATTTACAACTTGGCCTTCTGCAGGTTGGGACGCATAACGTTTTTCCTATTTTATAGGGAACGTGCCAAAGACCAGTTCAACCACGTTTCTTCAGCAAACAAATCACTATCTCTTCATCAACGATCAAATGCGGATATATCTCCAAGGATCAACCCTAATTCCGAGTTTATAGGCCCATAATCCTCTTTTTGTTAATTAGTTTTATTTTTGAGGTATAAAAGGGGGAACACACACTGTATTTTCACACACGTTCCTCACTAGCTTAAGCTCCCTTTTTCATACGCTCTTAGCATTGTAATCTCAAGAAAATTCTTAGTAAACTTTCGGTCAAGGCAGGAGCCATATCCTCCCGGGGTTTTATGCTTGGGAGAACAAGTTGTTCAAGGGCTTTCCCTAGTCAACAAACGTCTTGTGTCCATTTCTATTCAACTTGATAGTCATTGTACCTAGATTCATATCACTTTAGTCACTTTTCCCATCATAAAAATATAATTGTTGAAATTTGACCAAAACAATTTGGCGCCGTCTGTGGGAAACTTTGATTATCTAAGTAGAAATGGTTAATCCATCTTCCAGCAGTCAGAGTCGGCCGCTTCCTGTTTCCAATGCCCAAGGCAACCCTCCTCCAAGTGCAGAAGCTGTCAACTTGGAGATAATGTCCAACATGGCGGACATGATGAAGAAAATAGGCGATCGGTTGGATGATCAGGAGCGTACAAATACAATGATATTCAATGCCATTGATAGTACTGCGTAAAGGGAAGCAAGCGGAGACCCAAGTATCCACTCCGTTTTCACCTTTACTTCCTAGATCTTTGTTTGGTGCGGAGTACGGGACCGAGCCATGTTGGAGATATCCCGATGTCCAACACCTTGCCAGCGGAAAGCACGATTGTGACATCCATTCCAATTGAGCAACCAAGATTCGGCCTATCAGCTAGCCAATCCGCGCTATCATCTTGCTACACTTATGCTACACCCTCAGTGGGGCAAACGGGGAGTTTCTTTAATACTTTCGATACCTTCGTACCTCGGGTTAATAATGCTCCTCTTTTGTCAGAGAGCCAACTTGTTAAGGAAATGCAAACCATTAAGGAGTTGCTTCGAAGCGTGCCGGGAGTCAACTTGCCGTATCACCAAGTTTCTCCAACTTGTTATAACGAGTCTCGTTTTGTGCCGGCAATAGCCGGTGTGGAGATCCCGAAGAAATTCTCGAGTCCCTCACATGAAGAAGTATGACGGAAGTACCGATCCGGCGAGCACGTGTTCTTTGTATCGAGAGTCAATGGATATCATAAGTATCCCTCCTATGTTTAAAGAAGCATGTTTTGCGGGGGCTTTGGCTCAACCTTGTCGGGACCGGCCTTAAAATGGCTAACGGGGCTTCCTCTAAACTCTATTTCATCTTATACTCAACTTGTCAATATGTTCATTAATCGGTTTTCATGCAACAGGGCATTTGACAAGTTGACTAGTGATCTTTATAGAATTGTACAACGGCCTAATGAAAGTCTCAAAGAGTATTTGCACGGGTTCAATAAGGAGCGGTGACTATACCCAACTTGGACGTGTCCGCGGCAACGGAGGCATTCCGCATAGGCTTGAAGAAGAGCTCATTGTTTTACAACGAGTTGGTGATGACCCTGCGAAACAACTTGAAGAAACCAGAACCGGGGCCTTGCCTTACATCCGATTGGAGGAAGATAGCTTGGCAATGGGGAAATCAGCTGGGAGGACTCCTACTCCTCTATTTGAACCCTCGACGGACGATCGGACTCCCATCACACTAAGTCCAACGGGGCAAACCCCTGTTAAGCGAACCTTCTAGAATTCATGTTGTAGATGATGATCGGGAAGGTGATGATAATGATTATCCACAAATTTCGAATCGCTTTTACGTGGACATTGCAGGAATCTTGTGCGCCATGGGAAATCTTGGAGATAAAGCAAGATGGCCCAAGAAGAATGACCAGTCAACAACTTGGAAGGACAAGTCCAAGTGGTGCGCGTTTCATGAAGATTTTGGGCACACCACCGAGAACTGTTTCGCCTTGAGGAAGGAGATTGCTCATTTATTGTCCAAGGGTCTTCTCAAGGATTTGTTGGGCAAGAAGAGGGTCAGGAGTGAGTCCAAAGAACCTGGTTCAGAGGAGCAATCTAGGCTTGAGAAAGTTGCACCCCCTCCGGCCACCAAGGTAGTGAATGTTATCTCAGGTGGGTCTCATATTTGCGGCACAACTTACTCTGCCGCCAAGCGTCATGCCAAGAGCTCTAAGGAAGATCAATCAGAATTGCCTATAAGGCGCCGCGACTTCACAGATGGTCATATCATTTCTTTTGAAGATGAAGATAAAGACAACACGTTGGACCCTCATCATGATGGTCTAGTTGTTCGAGTGCGAGATTGCTAATTGTGTGGTCAAGCGGATCTGATCGATGGTGGCGATTCGGTCAACATCATCTTTACTCATGCTCTTGAAGATATGGGTATTCCTTTGTACGAAGTTGTGAAGAACTCATCCGTCTTGGTAGGGTTCGGTGGTGAGGTGAAACAGGACGGTCGGTGAGATCAAGTTGCCCATCTACCTAGAAGGTATGAATTCCATGGAGAGGTTTTGTGTGATTGAATGCTCTTCTTCATACAATGTCATATTGGGAAGGCCTTGGATCCACAACATGAAGGCCGTGCCATCGACTTACCATCAATGCGTCAAGTTTCCAACACCTTGGGGTGTTGCCAAGTTGAGGAAACCGGCAAGTCTCTAAGGAATGTTACAAGATCAACATGAAAGCAAGCTCGACCCCTCGGCAAGCATAGCAATTAAAGAAAAAGGCCCAGGACATTCTTGAAGCGGTAGAGCACGATACAAAGCGTTCTGTTGATGCATCAAATCCACGAGGCCCAAGTGCAAGTTGGGATAGACCTACCGTCCGAAATCGAAGAGGAGTTGATCGAGTTCTGAAAAGCCGGAGATCTTTGTTTCGCTTGGAAACATGAGGACATGACGAGGGGATAAGCAAGGATATTATTACTCACAAGTTGAACATCGATCCGACCATCCGTCTGTCCGTCAAAAAGAAGGAAGTTCGCCCGGGAGCGGAACCGGATCATAAAGGATGAAGTTGCGAGGCTTCTAAAGTCCAAGATGATCGAGAGAAGTTCGGTACCCAAGGTGGTTGGCTAACGTTGTAGTGGTGGAGAAGAAGAATGGCAAGTGGCGAGTATGCGTGGACTTCACCGACTTGAACAAGGCACGCCCAAAGGATCCATTCCCTCTCCCTCATATTGATTCTCTAGTTGATGAGACAGCCGGTCACGACATCTTGACATTCATGGATGCATCTTCCGGGTATCAACAAATTCAAATGGAGCCTTCAGACCAAGAAGATACAGCATTCATGACTCCGAGAAGGTATATCTTGTTATATTTCTATGCCCTTTGGTCTTAAAAATGCAGGGGCAACCTATCAAAGGTTAGTGAACAAAATGTTCAAAGACCAACTTGGCAAGACGATGGAGGTCTACATAGACGACATGGTGGTCAAATCCAAACACATTGAGGATCATGTGGAGCACCTTCTTGAGGCATTCGACATCTTGAAGGCCTTGAACATGAAGCTCAATCCGGCGAAGTGCAACTTCGGTGTTAGAACGAGCAAATTCTTGGGATATATGGTAACCAAGAGGGGAATCGAAGCAAGTCCCGAACAAATCAAAGCCATTCTCAACTTGGAATCCCCTAAAAACATCAAGGACGTACAAAGGTTAACGGGTAGAGTATTTGCTTTGAATAGATTTATATCCAAATCATCGATAAGTGCGGGTTATTCTATGAAGTCTTGAGAAAAAACAAACTCTTTCAATGGGTGACCAACATGAGGCGGCTTTTAAACAACTTAAAGAATATTTGATGACGTCACCCCTACTTGCTAAACCCGAACATGGTGAGCATCTTTATTTATATTTAGTTTGTATACGAAAATCTTTGTTAGTGCGGTATTGGTGAAGGAAATCCAAAGTGAGCAACATCCTGTTTACTACGTAAGTAAATCTTTGTTAGATCTTTGAAACAAGGTATTCTCATCTTGAAAAATTGATATTAGCCTTAACTACTGCTGCTACCAAATTACGTCATTATTTTGAAACACATTCCATAAGCTGTTAGAACTAATTATCCTATAAGAAATGTGTTGAGAACGCCGGAGATGTCGGGCGGAGTTGGCCAAGTGGTCGGTCAAGTTGAGCACGTATGACATTTCGTATGAGCCAAGAACTGACCATCAAATCGCGAGGCCCTAGCCGATTTCGTGGGCGACTTCGGTCCAAGTTTGCGACGGAGGTAGAGTGGAAGTGCAACAACTTGAAGGTAAAGCTGTTCCTAGATTTTGGACATTGTATACCGATGGAGCTTCAAATTCCAAAGGGATTGGGTTGGGAATAGTCCTAAAGTCCCCTCAAGGTGATATCATACCCCAAGTTTGTATCTTGTGAATTCGGTGCAACGAATAACGAAGGCGAGTATGAAGCCCTAATCATGGGTTTAACTACGGCTCTAAGCTTGAATATTACACATTTAAATGTATTTGTTGACTCTCATTGCTAGCTAACCATTTTAATGGCGGTTATATGGCGAAGCATTCCAAGATGACTCTGTACCTCCAACATGTTAAAGCCTTAGCTTCGAAATTTCTATCATTCTCTTTGGAACAGGTCCCCGAGAGAAGAAAATTCGAAGCGAGACGCCTTGGCTAACTTGGGTTCAACTTGCAAATCAATGTCGCATTCCGGTATACCCATTATTTATGTTAAGTACCGTGCAATAGACCAAGTTGAGGAAATTCAAGTGGTTACACCATCTCTTGGGGCACAAGATGTTAAACCTTCTTGGACCCAACTGTAATTGAGTTTCTTCAACTTGGAACTATTCCACCCGATGTTAAGAATGTTAGATCTTTTAAGATTCGTATTTCGACTTTCGTTTTGATAGATAATGTCTTTGTTTAAGAAGTCTTTTGCGGGGACACTACTTGAGATGTGTCGATAACGATCAAGTTGAAGTGGTGCTTAAAGAAATCCATGAAGGAATATGTGGGAACCATTCGGAGGAAAGGCACTAGCATCCAAGGCCCTCAAGACGGGATACTATTGGCCAACCATGCGTCGAGATGCCATGAGCTACGTACGAAGTGTGACGCCTTTGCCAAAGACATAGCAACATCTTGCATCAACTTTGCCGAACCTCTACATCCTATAGTCTCATCTTGGCCTTTCATGCGGTGGGGCATGGATATTGTAGGCAAGTTGCCCAAAGCTCCGGGAGGCAAAGTATTCATGTTGGCTCTAACCGATTATTTCTCGAAATGGATCGAGGCAGAAGCTTATGTACAAGTAAGGGATAAAGAGGTAATTTCATTTTTAAAGAAAAATATCATTAGCAGGTTTGGTGTACCATCGGAGATTGTATGTGACAACGGGTCACAGTTCATAAGTAAAAAGACCGGGGATTTTTGTGCTCATTTGGGGCATCAAGTTAATCATGTCCACACCTGTCCACCCTCAAGCCAACGGCCAAGCTGAATCAAGCAACAAGTTGATCATCAACAACTTGAAGAAGCGTCTAGACCAGAAGAAGGGAAAATGGGTTGAAGAATTACCACTTGTGCTATGGGCAGATAGAACTACTTCTAAAGGAGCCGCGAGGTAGGACTCCCTATTCTTTAGTATTCGGAGGCTGAAGAGTTTGTGATTCCAGTTGAAGCAACAGTCCCCACGGCAAGGTATGGCTTATTGACTCAAGATGAAAATAACCTCTTGCTAACTCAAGATTTAGATACAATTGATGAGATCAGGGATTTAGCCAAGATAAGGATGGCAGCTTATCAGCAGCGAATTTCTAGGTCTTACAACAAGAATGTCGAGTTAGAAGGTTCCAGGGTTGGTGATTTAGTTTTGAGAAAAGTATTTCAAAATACAAGAGAATTGAATGCGAGTAAGCTGGCTCCCAAGTGGGAAGGCCCATATCTCATCGATCTTTGAAGGCGGCAAAGGTGCATGCTTGGTTGTCAACCCCGAGTGGAGACAGAATCCCTAGAAGTTGGAACGCTATCCACTTGAAACTTTATTTCACGTAAGTCCAGTTATTTATAACTAGACTCTTCGGGTACGGTTTAAATTTATGTCAAGTTCAATTACGCATTTCAATTTTTTTCTACTCTTATTAAAACATTACTGACTTGAGCGTCGGAGGGGCGTTAGCTATGCTAACGCCCAGCCCTAACATAAATTTGTTTTGCGAGGTGCAACTTGAGCAAACGGAGTAGGCTCAACATGTTGACACGCCAGTACGGCTGATACTTGTTGAGACCTAAGCTGGAAAAGGTCAAGCATGTTGACACGCCAGTACGGTTGATACATGTTTGAACCTGAGGAAGAAAATTTCAACATGTTGACACGCCAGTACGGCTGATACATGTTGGAATTCTAGCTGGAGAGGGATAGGACTTGTTGACACGCCAGGACGGCTGATACTTGTTCTATCTCTTCAAACGATTTACCTCTAATCAAAGGTACTTATGGTTAAAAGATATTCATCTTTTCTTACGAATTAAGGTTTTGACACCTTCGCACAGGCGCACGTTTTCACACTTATTCAAGTTGTGGACTATTGGTTGTAACATTTTCATGTTACCTACGGTTTATAACATTTACATGTTATCTAAAGAACAAACAAAGCATCTCTCAGAGACATAAGTTACCTTGCTAAAAAACCATTTTTCAAAAGATTTTCGCAACCAAAGGACAAGTTGGATAAGCCAACAAGTCCCTAAAAAAGCTTGGAGTACTAGACCAACCTAGTACCCCCAAATAAATTGTCTCGGCTCTTATGAGCCATTACAAACTAAAAAACCTTGTTTTCAGGGGACACTCCCATTTGTTGTACCAATAGAGGTACACACAAATAAAGCAAAAAATTGTTTTCATCCAAAATATCCAAAAACTTTAAAATGTTTTTCAAACTTTTGGCTTTCTTTGCCGCCGGTGTTGCATCTTCCACTTGATCATTTGGAGTAGCCACTATGGTGCTTAGATCCTTGTTAGCATCATCAACTAGAGCTTCTAGGGCCGCGGAATTCACTTCTTCTGCATCCGCTGGCTCACCAATATGGTCCTCCAAAACTTTTCTCTCATCTTCCAAGTTCCAAGCTATGGCCTGTCCGTTTTCATATTCTTCAATCATTTGAATGCGGGTCTCCAACAAAGTCTTGGTGGCATTAAATTTGAAGTTCCCCTCTGCAACTTCAAGTTCTTTCATATGAGCCTTATTCTCAGCACGAATGGCTTCCACTTCTTCTCCCAAGCGTTCAAAATCCTTCCTCAAACCTTCCACCTCACCAGCATGCTTGTTTGCCTCCCTCTTCAACTTCTCCACTTCCTTGGCACTTTTGGTAGCCTCCTTTTTTGATTCTGCAGCTTCGTGACCAAGCCTCGCCGCTTTGATCTTCAATGCATCAATGTAGGCCACAATCGGGGTCATGAGTTCCTGCACCAAAAAAAAGATGTTAATACTTTATCAAGCTCTTTGATAAAATTCAAAGATTCCTTCATCTTTACCTTCTCAACAACAGCCCTAAATTTTTCTCCTAACTTCTCCATGTCCATATCACTGTTTGCATCCGTGGCCTCAGCTTCCACTAGCTTTCTTTTCTTTGCATCCCCCTTCTTCTTGGATGCAGCCACATGAGAGCTAGCCACAATAGACACAGGGGTAGGGGGTTTACCATCCTTCTTTGCCAAGCTTTTTGCTCTGGCTGCAGCAAGAAGGTCAGCAGCGGTAACAGTTTCCTTGGAGCGAGTGGCTGCAAAATAGGATGAAGAGTTAGAACAGATTAAAGGGGTTAGAACAACTTGGAGATAGGCAAAGATTTAAAGTATTTGATTAACCTGTAGACATTGGGATAGGCTCAGAAAAGGTTTCTTCAAGGTTTGCCTCTCGGGCTTCTTCAGGACCAACTTCCTTGTTAGAATCTGCAACAAATTGAACTGGTAGTGCCTTAAAAGTTCTCACTAAGGGTTCCAAGTTATAGATCTCGCTCACTCTTTTCTCTGTGTTGTCTTTAAAGGGAAAAAGCACATCCAATTTCGCAACTAGGCCAAAGAAAAATTTGGAGAAATAGTTAGTACATTGCTGAAAATCATCATTAGAGTAAGAAAAATTGCCTACTACCTTGGGACCTCCATTTGAAGTTGGCACCCACATCCTTCACCAGGGTGCTCTTCTTTGCAAAAAAGAATTTGTTCTTCCACCCTCTATCGGCGGGATCAACATTGTCGATTAAGAAAGGCGTCCTACCAACCCTAACCCTAAAACCATATCTCCCTAAACCAAAGCTCCTAAACTCATTCGTAAAAGCAAATTCCTCTAGACCAATTGCTAACTCTGTTTCTGCATTTAGCCTTACTAGGGTTTGAAGGCTTCTCCAACCTTGAGGCATGAGTTGGGCATAGTTAAGCTTGGTAGATACAAAGAACTGGGTGATTAAAATTGGAAACGGGAATTTCAGACCAATAGTGAACGGATATTCAGGGAAACATACCCATTCGGGGGAAAAACACTCTGGAGTTAGGTTAGGGTGGGTAAAAAGTTCAGTTTCGAAAGCCATGGCATGATTCCTCTTGATAATTTCTAAATTGGCGGCAGGGATGGTACACTTTTCTTTTTCAGGGTTCTTCAACATGTTTTGGGTGAGAAAACCCACGGGCAAACCCTCTCCACTCTCGATTAAAGTTACCACCTTTCTCTTCCCCATTTTTCAAGCTTAAAACAAAGATTCAAAGATGGAACTGAAAAGGAAACAAGAAACTCACCGGCAATTTCTACTTGATTCTCCTCTCCAAAACCGTCTTCCCTGGTTCTCCTTCTTCTTCCCGTAATCTTTTTGAAAGCTACGTTTTTGAAAAGGAGAGTTGGAACAGGAATCTTCTTATTTATGGAGGTTGAAAGTGGTTGAGACCTTTTAAAACAAATACACCTTTTTGCCTTGGGAAAAACCACTTAACCGTCCCGTCGCATCCTTTTAAAACCGTCATCATTTTTCTTTCTAGTTTTGGCAAACCTTTTGAATTCTTTTTGTCTCTTTCTATTCTTCTTTTTTAAATTCAAAAAGTTTGGGGGCAATTGTTGGGCCCTACATTTTCAGTCAACATGTTTACAACTTACACTTAACAACTTGGTACTAACAACTTGAGTTGCTCTATTTACAACTTGGCCTTCTGCAGGTTGGGACGCATAACGTTTTTCCTATTTTATAGGGAACGTGCCAAAGACCAGTTCAACCACGTTTCTTCAGCAAACAAATCACTATCTCTTCATCAACGATCAAATGCGGATATATCTCCAAGGATCAACCCTAATTCCGAGTTTATAGGCCCATAATCCTCTTTTTGTTAATTAGTTTTATTTTTGAGGTATAAAAGGGGGAACACACACTGTATTTTCACACACGTTCCTCACTAGCTTAAGCTCCCTTTTTCATACGCTCTTAGCATTGTAATCTCAAGAAAATTCTTAGTAAACTTTCGGTCAAGGCAGGAGCCATATCCTCCCGGGGTTTTATGCCGGAGAACAAGTTGTTCAAGGGCTTTCCCTAGTCAACAAACGTCTTGTGTCCATTTCTATTCAACTTGATAGTCATTGTACCTAGATTCATATCACTTTAGTCACTTTTCCCATCATAAAAATATAATTGTTGAAATTTGACCAAAACAGTCGCCATGTTGAAAAATGCCCACAACAGATATCGTGGACGAATTAAGGGACATGGCCAAAGTTCGCATGGCAGCATATCAACAAAGGGTAGCCAGATCTTACAACAAAAACGTAAGAATTAGAAGGTTTCAAGTAGGAGATTTAGTCCTACGAAAGGCATTCCAAAATACAAAGGAGCCCAATGCAGGCAAGCTCGCCCCAAAATGGGAAGGACCCTACCTAATAGATGCACAGGCAGGGAAAGGAGCATATCGCCTGGCAACCTTGGATGGCCAAATGATACCACGAAGTTGGAACGCCATTCACCTTAAAAGGTATTACATCTGAACGAAACCCCCCTTTAACTCATCTCTTCCCAGGTATGAATAATCTTTTATTTATTGATAACCTTTTATTTTTCTATGTACTCTTTCATTTACTTCATTGCTAATCAAGATGTCACTAACACACCTTGTGGAGAGACGTCAACCTTAGTTGGCGTCCATTTTTAACATGTTTCTGTCTTATGAGGTGTTGACATATTTACATGGAGACATGTCGAAAGTACACAAGGAACAACGAATTCTCCTCCGTTAGAGACTGGCCATCTCTTCTTAAGTAAAGGTACACCATCCCTTCTAAGGTTTAAAGAGTTAATTACCTCTTTCTTAAGATGTTAGGTTACCACACCTTCGCCTGGAGCGCAAGTTATCTCTTTAATTGAGGTGTGGGGTGGGCCTATATGGGTAAACTCATATAGCTTACCCATTCTCACTCAGTTAAATGATTGATCTCATGTATTATTCTTATGGTTATGACATATACGTGTCATCTTAAGTATCTACAGCTTTGACATACTATCATGTCACCTTACGAGCATAACAAATAACCATATAAAGAAAAATTTCATCCAAAAGAAAACAAGCCTTAACATGCTTGAAAACTACTAAACCTTAACTAGATTAAAGTTACCATAAAAAGCATCCAAACTACCAAAGTTAAAGTGCAAAAGTGTTGGACCAACCCAACACGTAAAAGAAATTGTCTTTGGTCCTTATGAACCCATTACATAACCAAATTAAAATTAAAATTGTCTTAAGGGATTCCACCCCAGTAATATCATCCAAAAACCAAAACAGAATTGTTTTACCTTTTTCAAGTAGCATCTGCCGCAGGTGTTGCTTGGGGAGTGACTTCTCCAACCTCTGTTGCATCCTTTACAATCGCTTCACTTGGGTTTGAGGATACCTCACCTTCATCCACTGGTTCTCCTGTCAACCTGGAAAAGTGGGCACATTCCTTATCAAGATCCCAACTCTCAGCCTTCCCTTCTCGAAACTCCCTTATCATCTTGATTTTACACTGGGAAACAGTCTTAGCAGCAGCTAACTTGCAAGAACCTTTAACCTCCGCAATCTCCTTAAGATGATCCTCCTCGCTTTTTGCCAAGCTATTCAGTAAATCCTTTACTGTTTGCTCCTGCTCTTCCAATGACTTGCCTTGTTGCTCCAGGGTCTTTTCATGCACCTTCACCTTGTTCTCTAATACTCTCTTCTCCTT
This sequence comes from Adenophora triphylla var. japonica, assembly GCA_022495995.1. Taxonomy (NCBI): domain Eukaryota; kingdom Viridiplantae; phylum Streptophyta; class Magnoliopsida; order Asterales; family Campanulaceae; genus Adenophora; species Adenophora triphylla. The sequence continues at coordinate 143,863 of JAFEMH010004826.1, read as the reverse complement.
CCTAACCAAAGCAATGTCAGCCTTTGACTTCTTTTTCAGCATCTCAATTTCTTTTACCAAATCCTCCACATACCCTACAGTCTGTAAAATAATAACTTGACATCGTTAGATGTTATAAAAACTTTTTGAGCTAGTTAATATCCAATTAATAACATCTTACCCCAGTCGCAAAACTCATGTATTTCTTCTTGAAATCCCCTACTGGCATTCCATCGAAAGAATCTCCAATTTCAACCACCTCTTCTTGACTAGCCTTTCTCTTCTTCACCCTAGAACCAATACCCGCACTCTCATCTAAAGTCGGAATCTTCTTGGGAGCGGGTGGAGGTTTCATCTCTATCTTCAGAGCAGTGCCTTCGAACATGGCTTCAATATCGTCAAGATCAAAATCCGATCCTAAAATAACTGGTTTGGAAACTGCATTGACATATGAAGATTGTCAAGAAATGTAGTAAATCAGATTGATAAACTAAAGTGAAAAGACAACATGCTTACTTGTAGACATAATGGCAGAGGTGGAGGCCTTTTGGTCTTCCGGGACACCCAAAGACGATTCCAGTAATCCCTTAGGAGATCTCTTGTCTAAAGGGAGTCTGAAAAATTCGTCAACCTTGGTTAAAGTGTCTTCAGCCGGTGGGAACAGTTCTCCCCAGTCAATATCTGCATAAAGACAAGAAAAATTACGATTTCAGTGTGTTTCAAGAACAGGAAGTCACAAAGTAAGAATTTAAGTACCTCCCTTGTTCCATTTGCTTGATATCTCATCCCCTTCTCCAATGGATGCCCTATCAACAAAGAAAAATCTAGTCTTCCATCCCCTATCACTAGAAGACGTGGTGCTCATCAAAGAGTTTCTACCTGACCTTTTCCTAAAAAGATACCTTTTTGAGCCAAAGGGTTGGAGATCATACGAATACGCTATCTCTTGAAGCCCTAGATTTAACCCATTTTCCCTGTTCATTTTGATAACAAAAGCGAAAACTCTCCAAGCCATGGGCATTAGTTGAGCATAAGCAAGTTGGGTCTTTTGGAAGAACTCGGAAACCAACAATGGAAAAGGGTAGCTAAACCCTAGAAGAAAGGGATATTCAAGAAAACAGATCCATTTGCGGGAAACGAAGTCAGACCTAAGATTTACAGAAAAAGGGTGAAAAATTGCGCCTTTTGGGAAGTAGCATTGTTGTTTCATTGATTCGATTTGAGCATCACTGAACAAACAAGTCTCTTCATCTGGTTTTGCAAGAAGGTTTTCGCAAACGAAATCATCGAGACTAATCTCTATGGGACCTTGTGGGGATGGGACACTCTTAGTTTTGGATGAAGACCACCTGGTCCTACCCATGGTTGACAAACGAAAGAAAAGAAGTAAACAATGGAAGAAGATGAAAAACTGAGAAGTTTTACCTTGAGGATGAACAGCGCCGTAAGCTCACAGGGGTGAAAAAGAAGCTTTGAGAAGCCTATTTAATCCTTCCAAGCGGTTATTAAAAAGAAAAAGAACTCTTTTTTCAAAAAAATTACTTTTCCAAGCATTCCTCCCCAACCGTCCATTGTCGCCACGTATCCCTAAACCGTCCCATCAGGCAGAGCTGGCAGTTGAGCATTCAATTAGAGAGAAAAACATTAAGCCTCTTCAGTTGCCAACATAGCCAAATGTTTTTGGGGACAAATTGTTGTGGGTATTTTTCAGCATGATGACATCTTCAGTTGATCCTACATGTCAAGATGTTATTACACTGTAAGTATCGTTTTAATATTTATTTGCTTGATATTTCCTAATATCTTTATTATTATTTTCCAGTAAAAAAGAGAGAAGATTACGGGATATTTTCTAGCACGTTCAACATAGCTTCAACGGCAAGGAGGACTAGGTCTCACGGACGTTGAAGAGGATAAAGATCATCTCCGCAATTGTAGGAACAAACTCTTACCCTTTCATACTTACTTATATTTAAGGGGAGGTGGAGACAAAAATACACACTGATTTTCTTATACACACACACATCATGCACAAGTCAATTGTAATCCTCTCCATCCTCTTCCGAAGTTGTAACTCAATTATCATAGTGAAACTTTTAAGGTTGGAGACCTAACTCCCGGGGTTTTTTCCGAAGAGGTTATCACCTCCGAGGTTTTCCTCGTTAACAAATCGTGTTGTCATTCCATTTTATTCATGTTATCGTTCCATTTATTCGAATTCCATAGTCCCCTCCTTAGTATTTAAATCCACACACTTATCAAAGTCAAGATTCAACTCTATTGTTTTTTCTACCAAAACACATATATAATAATCAAAGAAACAATCTCTTATATAAATGAATAATGACATTACATATAAATCTATCTCTATAGGCCTAGGGCACTAACACCTACAGTCTCCCACTTGCACTAGGCCCAATCATTCATGTATCTTATACCCATGGACCTAACATGACCATCATGTTTAGCTTGTGGCAAAGGCTTGGTGAGAGGGTCCGAAATGTTGTCATCCGTTGGTACCTTGCATATCTTAACGTCTTCCCTTTCACAGATTTCTCAAATGAGGTGGAAACGTCTTAGAATGTGTTTGGATCGTTGATGTGACCTTGGTTCTTTTGCTTGCACAAATGACACCACAATTGTCACAACAAAGTTCCACCGGATTAGTGATACTTGGAACAATTCCAAAACACTAATGAACTTTTGATCCAAACTGCCTTTTCTAGCTACATCATATGTTGCTAAAATTAAGCCTTAGAAGTAGAATCGGCTACGATTTTCTGCTTGGAACTCTTCCAATAAAATCGCACCTCCAATAAGCATAAACACAAATCCTAATTGCGATTTTAATTAACTTTGTCAGTTTGGAAGTTAGCATCCGTGTAACATTTACAATAAGATTAACTTCCAACCTTTCAAATACCAAGAACGTATCCTTAGTTCTTCTTAAGTACTTTAAGGATCGTCTTGACTGCCATCCAATGGTTCTCACCAGGATCAGATTGGTATCGACTCGTTATGCTCAAAGCATACGAGACGTCGGGTCTAGTACAAATCATGGCATACATGACAGATCCAAATGTCAGAGCATATGGAACTTCATCCATTCTCTTTTGCTCATCAGTTGTCATGGGACACTGAGTCTCGCTAAAAGTAATACCATGACCCATTGACAAGTTACCTTTCTTAGAATCATCTAAGAAACTTATCAATATGAGTATTTTGACTCAAACCAACTTATCCTTTTAGATCTATCTCTATAGATCTTGATATCAAGGATGTAAGCGGCTTCACCCATATCATTCATTGAGAAACCTTTCCTTGACCAAGACTTGACAGTCTTAAGTGTCGGAACTTTGTTTTCAATGAGTAAGATATCATTGTCATATAACAATAGAAATAATACTATGCTCCCACTGAATTTCATGTATACACAAAGTTCATCTTCGTACTTGATGAAGTCAAACTCTTTGACCAATTCATCAAAATGAAGATTCCAACCCCTCGAAGCTTGCTTCAACCCATCTTATGGATCTTTGCAACATGCATACTTTATTAGAATTTCTTGGATCGACAAACCCTTCAGGCTGTATCATGTATACATCCTTAAGTAGGTTTTCGTTAAGAAACGCTGTTTTGACATCCATTTACCATATCTCATATTCACAATATGCGATAATGGCAATTGAAACTCTAATAGACTTCGACATTGTAACGGGCAAAAAGGTTTCAACATAGTCAATACTATGAATTTTCCTAAATCCCTTTGCTACAATCCTTAGTCATGAAAGTATACACCTTCCATCCATGTCGGTTTTCTTCTTGAAAACCCATTTGCACCCCATGGTTTTTACACCTTCAGGTGGACCAATCAAGTTCAAAACGTGATCATCAAACATGGATTACATTAATTCGGATTCCATGGTTCATAACCATTAATCCGAATTAGGAGTGGACATCGTCTCTAGATAGGAAGTAGGTCCGTCATTCTCAATGACTCCCACTTGATTACTTTCCGATATGAGAAATCCATATCTCTCAGGTTCGGATCGTATCCTATCAGATCTGCGAAGAACTTGTGTATTTTGAACCGGTTCCACAACTCCTTGTGAACTTGGTTCCGTCTCTACTCTTGGTTCCATGTCATTTTCAGGTTCTTGAACTCCTTCAAGATCAATCTACTCCCACTAGATACTTTATTGAGAAACTATTTCTCAAGAAACGAATCATATAGAGCAACAAACATTTTGTTCTCTTTGCAGTTGTAAAATTAATATCCGAAATTAACCTTGTCAGATTTGGTGCTAACTTATAAGAGACAAGTCTCTTTATATAAGATTCGCAACCCCAAATCTTCATGAAAGACATTCTTCCATGCCACATCTCATGTGAGGACTTAGGAACTGATTTAGTTTGGACACAATTCAGTTTAAACGCATCAATTTCTAATGCATATCTTCAAAAGGTAATAGGAAGGTCAACTTTGACTCATCATCGAACGAACCATGTCTAACAAGGTTCAATTCCTCCTTTCAGACACACCATTCAAAATGGTGTTCCGCATGGAGTCAACTCTGAAACAATTTCACAGTTTTGAGATGATAGTCAAACTCTTGGCTTAAATATTCATTACCTCGATCTAATCGAAGTACTTAATAGTTTTTGCCAAGATTATTTTGTACTTCATTTTGAAATATTCCAAATATCTCAATCGATTCACTTTTGGACTTCACCGGATAGACATAGTCATATCAAGATAAGTCATCAGTGAATGTAAATGAAATACCGAAATCTTCCCCTAGCAATGCTACTTAATGGTCCATATACATCTCATGTACGAGGCCCAATAAGTCACTAGCCCTCCCACTACTCTTAGTGTAGGGTGGTTTGGTCATTTTACCAAATAAACGAGATTCACATACCTCAAACGATTCACAATCATATGAGTCTAAATGTCCATGTTAATGGAATTTAGATTATACGTTTCTCATTTATATGACCAAGCCGGCAATGCCATATGAACGTGTTGTTCATATCATTCGGTTTAGATTTCACACTTATATTATAGATATCTTCAATGTTATTTTGTATCTTAACATCAAGGATATGAAGACCATTCAATGACATATGCATTACAATAATGCATATCATTAAATAAATATAAGGCTTCTTATTTTCAATAAGAAAATTATATCCTTCATCATCCTCATAAGAAACAAAATAATACTCCTACTCAAATCCGGAACGTAGTCACACTTGTTCAAAACAAGTACTAGTCCACAAGGTAAAGTGACTTCATAAGTCCCTATGGCTAACGCAGCAACTCTTGCTTCATTACCACGCATAGGTTTAATTCACCTTCTTTGAGTAGCTTTCTATTCTTTATTTCTTGCACATTTAAACAAATGTGGGATCTATATCCGGTATCATATACCCAAGAACAAGAAGTCGAAAGGAAAATATCTATCATATAGATATTTGAAGTAGTAGCAATCAAATTGCCCTTCTTCACCTTTTAGGTCTTCCTTATTAGCCTTGCAACTTTGCTTCCAATGACAATCTCATTGCAATGATAGCAAAATGCATCCTTTTGAGACACTTTGGGTTTAGCCTCTTAGGCTTTTGCAACTTTTGCCCCAAGTTTAGCAACCTTTGCTTTACCTTATTTGCCTTCCCTTTTGAACCCCTTTCTTGTGTTAACCATTAACACACCTGTGGATTGCTCCTTTTGCATCTCATGCATTAAAAGCCTTCACCACAACATATATCTTTTGTCTAGCTTGCACTTGGAACATTTCCTTTTGTGCGTTGTGCTAGAACAAAAGCAATTTCCACGTGTTCAAGGTTCTTCTTAAGAGCCTTTAAACATGGTGGCAAGTATAGGGCAAACAACATCATAGGAATCATCTCTATGTTTCTTATGTTGCTCCTTATCTGCCCTTTGCAACGTTTGCTGTGGGTTCAGCAGGAATAGATTCGTCAAGAATGTACAATTTTGCTTAAGAACACTTCTTGAGCATCTGATCAAATCTGAATAACTTGTACCGTTCTTTTCGAACTTGTCCTTCATAAGGACGAATCGCAATAATAAGGATTAATTATAGTTTAATGCTATTTCTACAACAAAAATATGCAACACATATGAACACATATAAGTACCGATTTCATTTAAGAGATTAAATAACGTATTTCATAAATACTCCCACTAAATTATATAACCTTCTTATGCAAATATGCATAATATAATTTAACAGGCTAAGACCCAACTTTAATTTAATTTCAAGTCGGCTATGGCACGACTGCTCAAAATTAAACTAAAAAGGTAGATAACATTTATCAATCATATCAACATATGACTCTTAGATCCTTTATGAGATTATAGACATCATATGTCACATGTTTCAATCTCATCTTATGCCTTAGGCCCAAAACTGTTTTGATAGCCTAATTGAGTTTAACCATTTTAAACGTATAGCAATCACCGTTTGCTCATCTTGATCATACAAAGATAGAATTAATGTACCTCGCTATGGCGTAGCCTACATAAAACTATCCGTGTACTCACAAGTGTTTAAACATGGGTGGCATAAACAAACTCAAATTTCAATGAAGGTTCAATTTTCATGTTTATAAATAAACATGGCAAGGTTGATTCATGAAAATTATATGAGCATAATTATGAACATGGGATGATGCATCACAAATCACATTTGATGTTAACATCATAATTTCTAATCAATTAGGGTTTAATGACTCATGTAAAATCTCATTTAATATGAACATAATCCCTATAACAAACACTTTGTTCAAGATCTAGAAATTCATCAATTACTAGTACATGGCATTGTAATCCAAGGTTATCCCACACTTCCAGCCTTTATACTAAGTAATATTCAAGACCCATATTCTAGATTAATCACATTAATCAAATAATTCAATTCATGATCATGGTATATCAAAATATACAATTACTTCCATAAGCAATTCTCATATAAAATCATGTTCTAAATCATATTCATCATGAAAATTAACATAATCACATTATATAATTATCATGATTATCTAATATAAACATCATGAACGGGGCTCTGATACCACTGGTTGGTTTTCGAGGGTCCATGCGCAGCGGAAGAATGCAAAATTAACTCGAAAACCCGGAGCCCTAGGATCCGTTCTAGATGATTAATTAAGAAGAATGAAATAGAATTACCAACCTTGTGTGCTTTTGTCGTTGATAAACGCGTTCCAACTCCAGATTGAAGAACTAGCGAATCTTCGATGAACGATTCTTGAATCACGAACGTTAGATCTTGATTGGCGAAGATCCTCTATGTGTATCCACGCGTTGAACGAACCCTAGAACAATTCTAGGTGGATTGCTAGATCCTTTGATTGAAACTCCTTTCAATCAATGAAGAAATATGGATTTGGATTGTGTTTTGATTTTCAATTCTCAATTGAAATCTCTCTCTTTTGTGTTTCTCTAAACCCAAAACATGAGAATGATGGCTAGGGCAACCAGGGGTTTGTATTTATACGTTATAAAACTTTTCCCCTCGCGAAAACCCTAATTTAAGTCAATTTCGCGTCAGTCCAGCGCCGACGGGACGACTCGTCCCCCAGGGGACGAGTCGTCCCCAAAACCAAGCTTCTGATACAGGAGTCCCCCTTAAGGGTGTTAATGTTAGATCATGTGTTGTCATGAATGTCATCCCAAGTGTTGCAAACCAGTGTTGCCACTGGTGTTGCCAAAAGTGTTGCCATTTGGAATTGGCGACACTGAGTTAGTTACTGTATTTTTCACAAATATTAATGGGTAAATTAATGTTTATATAACAGTAGTTAGTCACCTTAAAATGAGCTTGAAATCAGCAACAGAATATGCCCAGGCGAGAATTACGAAGAGGAGGAATTAACAAATAAACATGTGTTTATTTGTTTAATTTATGACCAAGCCAGGAGATATTTTATTCAGCTATTCTGGGGGAGAACAAGTCAAAGTACAAGGAAATCAAAGCTAAGAGGTACAAGCATGAGAAGCAAGAGAAGACTAGGTCTCCTACAATGAAGGCGAGAAGGCATAAAATGAGGAAACAAACTCAAGGTCATTGGGCGATCATTTGAGTAGGCTCCAAGACTTTGTGGCCTATAAATAGTGCAGTGGATCTTCATTGAAGATCATCCAATTCGAAACGCAAATCTCGCACAAGAAAAGTAGAATTACGCTCTCAAGTGTTGCCATTCGGTGTCGGCAACACTTTGTCCAACACTCGAATATTTCATATAGATTTTTATATTTTTGTGAGGTTTTTTGAGTGTTTATTTACGTAGAGAATTCGTGTATGTTGTTCCTTATATCGGGGTTCGTTTATCATTAAGGAACAACCTCGACCTTGTATTGAATTCATATTATTAATAGAAAGGTCTTGCCTTTTAGGCACCCATCAAGTTATATATTTATATAACTTGATAAAAATTATATTCTTGTGTATTGCTTTAATTCTTCCGCTGCAAATTATATTTATTTCTATTGATTTGTGCTTTTTCTAGAATTGGTGAATGTGTTGTTGTTAGTGTCATCAACACTAAGAACAACACCCGTGAGTTTTATCTCACCTTGTGAGTTTCGTCTCATAAGTTCTTAGCCATAGACAATTTCAATTGGTATCGAGCCTAGCACTTGATATACTAAGTGTTTAGATCCTTTTGTCATGGCTTATGATCCTGCAAACCCTAATCAAAAGAGATTACCGGTTTTAGACGGATCTAATTATGCTTATTGGAAGATTCGCCTACGCTCGCATATCAAATCAATTGATCTTCGGGCTTGGCGATCTATTTTAAATGGTTATTCTGTTCCAATGCTTCCTCCGGATGACGATGGTGACGTCTGAAGTCAAACCTGAATTCGAGTGGACAATTGAAGAGAATAATCTTGCTAGTTTCAATGAAAAGGCACTGAATGCCATCTATGAATGGGTTGACATGCATATGTTAAAACTCATTCAAAATAGTCCCTCTCGCAAAAGATGCTTGGGATACTTTACAAAGATTTTGTGAAGGAGATGGCAGTGTCCGAGAAACAAAGCTTAGAGGTCTCACTAGTAGATTTGAAAGATTAAGAATGGGTGAAAACGAAGACATCTCGTCTTATTTTGAAAAGTTGATTGATATTTCAAATGCTTGTCAAGTATTAGGGAGCCTTTTACAAATAAACAACTTGTTTCAAAAGCTATTCGTACTCTTCCCGAACGTTTTAATATTAAAGTTTCAGCTATTGAAGAGGCCCATAATCTTTCAACAATGGACATCAACTCCTTAATGAGTATTTTGAAAAACTTTGAGTTGAATCTCAATGAACAAACGGAGGCTTCTAAAGGCAAAAATATTGCCTTAAAAGTCGAATCTTCGGACACATGTGTGGACGATGAAGATGAAGTCTTCGAGGAGTTAGATGAAAATACTAGTGTAGCTTTACTTGCTAAGAGATATAATTCTATGGTTAGAAAATTTAACAAAGTGCAGGTAAAGGCTAAGGACCAAACGGCCAAAACCTCTAGTTTTGTGCCAAGGAGAAGTCCTCCTCCAAATCAAAAGGATATCCCACCAAGGCGTGCATCCTCGGAAAAGATCCGGTCCGATCCTAAGTACATTGAATCTATTCAATGTCATGCTTGTTCCGGTTGGGGTCACTATGCCAATGAATGTGCTAACACCTTGAGAAAGGCGGGCAAAAACTTGTGGGTATCTCTTAGTGATGGAGAGGAGGAAGGAACGGAGAAAGAAGAACAGACGGAGCAAGTAGTCATGATGGCCACGGTAGAGGAGCTACCTTCGATCGAGAGTGTTACTTCAAGTGTCGTTCTGATTTGACAACACTTGACACAACATTGGTGACTTCTTGAGAAAGTGTTGCCCCAAGTGTCGTCCGGGAATTGGCAACACTTGGCACAACACTCGGCGGGTATGATTCTTTAAATGATCTTAATTTGCATGGTTCAACCGATTTAAATTCGAAGAGATTATAGAGGATGATCTTGATAAAGATGAACTTATTTGTGAATTAAAAAACCTCTATAAATCTCTCCTCGTGGAATGGAAAAAGGAGAATAAGATGGTGGTTTTCTTAAAAAGGAAAATCGGGATCTTAAGAACTCCTTGACTCGGCTAGAAGCTCAACTCGGTAGGAGAGACTTGGATCTTGATAAAATCAAGGCCAAACTCAACCTAGCCGAATCCACCTTCAAAAAACTCAACACGAGTTCATCCAAATTGGATGAAATACTCAAATTGAGTAAGCCTCTGAAAGTTTGGTCTTGGGTTCCAAGAATCACTTGAAAGTATTACCTCTTCCTTGTTTGATGTTGAAACTAAAAATTGTTTTGTAAAAGAGCGTGTCAAGGAAAAGGGTAGCACTCCTAGTGATTCCTCCGATCAATCCAATGAGTGTGGATACCGTCACAAAGCCGGACATTTAAAACCGCATTGCATTTTCCTACAAAAGAAAATGTCCGGTCTTCAAGTGTCGCCTCAAGTGTCGCCGGTTTCTCGGGGCAACACTTATGGCAACACCGGTGAACGTAAATCCAGATTTTCAAAAAGGGTTGGTTACCCAAGGAAAAACTGAAATGCTATGTTGTTTATACGGCCTTAAGGACTAACATTGCGGAACTTGGTACTTTGATAGTGGTTGTTCACGTCATATGACCGGTACAAAATCATTCCTAACAGTACCAACCTATTCAAGGAGGCTCGGTGACTTATGGTGGTGGAGGCAAGAGTGAAATAGTTGGTAAAGGAACACTGGATATTGTTGGTTTTCCTTCTTTGAAAAATGTCTTGCACGTAGATGATTTACTTGCTAATTTAATTAGCATTAGCCAACTATGTGATGACTATTTGGAGGTAAAATTCAATAAAAATACCTGTGAAGTGTTTGATAACACTAACTTTTTGTGTCATGACTGGAATAAGATCAAGTGATAATTGCTATCTGGTTGGTAATAAATCAGTGTGCAATTTGACAAAACTTGATGATATTAGGTTATGGCATCAAAAGTTAGGTCATTCTCATTATAGAAATCTTGAGAAGATTATCAAACATAATGCCGTCAAAGGTGTTCCTAAACTAGACCTCAAAAACACCGTGATGTGTGGTGGCTGTCAAAAGGGTAAGCAAACTCGTGTTGCTCACGGTGTTGAGCAACACAATGAGCAACACTCAGAACAACACATTGTTTTCTAAATTTTCTACATATGGACTTGATGGGTCCTATTGAGGTAGAAAGCTTGGGAGGTAAGAAGTATGTTTATGTGATAGTTGATGATTTTTCTAGGTTTACATGGGTGTATTTCTTAAGAGAAAAATCTGAAACTTTTGATAAATTTACTCACTTAGTCTCTAAAATCAAAAACATGTTTTGTTCTCCTATTTTTCGAATAAGATCGAGATCATGGTAGAGAATTTGAAAACATCTCCTTTTCTACTTTTTGTAGTAAAAGGGGATACACCATGAGTTTTCGGCACCCCAAAACACCACAACAAAATGGTGTTGAAAGGAAAAATAGGACTTTAATGGAAATGGCTCGTGTTATGCTAATTGCTAGAAATATTTCTAAAGGTTTTTGGGCCGAAGCATTAAACACGGCTTGTCACACTACAAATAGAGTTTTCTTAAGACCCGGTACAACTATGACACCCTATGAGATTTTAAATGGAAAGAAAACCTACGGTTCACTATTTTCATGTGTTTGGGTGTTTGTGTTACATTTTAAATGACCGGGAATACTTAGGAAAACTTGATTCTAAGAGTGACAAAGCCATCTTTCTTGGCTACTCTCAAAACAGTCATGCTTATCGTGTCTATAATTTGAGGTTAAAAGTGATTCAAGAATCGGTAAATATTGAATTTAACGATTACTTGAGTGCCACAGAGAACAGGTGATGATATACCTCGACTTTACTAGAAGAAGTCGAACAAAGGGCCGGGAACAGCAGAATCTGATTCAGCCATTGCGCAGCCACAGATTCAAGTGATGCTCCAAGTGTCGCCTGAAATGGCAACACCCGAGGCAGCACGGGAGAACGAACAGTGGCTGGAAATTCGAGAAGCAGTGACTCAGAAGGAGAAGATGAATTGGTGTACCATCAAGGCAGGAGAGATCCCCCAGCTCGAATTAGAAATTATCATCCCATTACTCAAGTAATTGGTGATGTTAATGAAGGGGTTAGAACAAGGAACAAGGAGCCAGTTGATTACAGAGATATGGTTAGATATGTGTGTATGTCACTCCACATACTCTCGGGTAAAACACTCCTGTTTCGTTTCCTCTGTTGAACCAAAAAATGTGATTGAGGCCTTAAATGATAAATTACTGGATTCAAGCTATGCAAGAAGAGCTTGAACAATTTACCCGTAACGAGGTTTTGGTGTTTAGTTCCACGTCCTTTAAATACTAACATTATTGGAACTAAATGGATTTACAAAAACAAATCCGATGAATTGGGTAATATTGTTCGTAATAAAGCTCGTCTTGTGGCTCAAGGCTATACACAAGTGGAAGGAATCGACTTTGACGAGACCTTTGCACTTGTGGCTAGAATTGAGTCAATAAGACTTCTTCTTGCTATAAATTTGTTATCTCAAAATCACATTGCACCAAATGGATGTCAAAGCGGCTTTCTTGAATGGGTACTTAGATAAAGAGATCTATGTTGAGCAACCCAAAGGGTTTGAAGATCCATTCCACCCGGACCATGTATACGAGACTTGATAAGGCCTTATATGGCTTAAAACAAGCTCCTCGTGCATGGTATGGGCGTCTAACAAGCTTCCTTCTTGAATATGGATTTGTTAGAGGAGAAGCCGGATAGGACATTATTTATTCTTAGGGAAAATAAAGAGCTTGTCATTGCTCAAATCTATGTTGATGACATAGTTTATGGTTCCACATCTAAAACATGTTTACAAAATTTTGTGGAAGCTATGACATCTACATTTGAGATGAGCATGATAGGAGAACTTAATTATTTCCTAGGATTGCAAGTGAAACAATCGAATGATGGAGTCTTCATCACTGAGACAAGTATGCTAAGAGTGCGGTGAAAAGATTTGGATTGGAGAGTGCCAAGAGCTCTAAAATACCTATGGGATCATCTCTTAAGGTAACCAAAGATCGGGCGGGGGAGGATGTTGACCCAACTCTGTATAGATCCATGATAGGTAGTCTTCTTTATCTTACTTGCCGATCGTCCCGATATAATGTTCGGCGTAGGTGTTTGTGCTAGATATCAATGTTTGCTCCTAAAATTTCTCACCTAAATGCTGTCAAGAAAATCATCAAGTATGTGTGCTGGGACAAGTGAATTAGGAATCTGGTTCACCAAAGACACTAATACCAACTTAGTTGGTTTTAGTGACTACGATTGGGCGGGGGATATAGATGACGAAAGAGTACTAGTGGGGTTGTTTTTTCTTGGGTAATAATCTAGTGTCATGGTACAGTCGCAAGCAAAGCGTGTTTCTCTCTCGGCTAGCCGAATCGAATATGTGCGGCGGGGAGTTGTTGTTCACAACTAATATGGTTAAAACACATGCTTGATGACTATGGTCTTGATAGTAATATCTTGACCATGTATTGTGACAATCTGAGTGCTATAAATATCTCCAAAAACCCTGTACAACACTCACGCACTAAGCACATTGATATCCGCCATCATTTTTTAAGAGATTTAGTAGAAAAGGAATTGATCCAAATAGAGCATATTGATACAAAACATCAACTTGCTGATATTTTGACCAAAGCCTTGGACCATGAGAGATTTTCAAGTTTGAAAAAATCTCTTGGTCTATATTTTCTATAAATCTGTTAGTGTTGCCGTCGAGTGTTACCAACACCGGCAACACTTTGTATGAGTTGTATATTATCTTTAAAAAAAAAAAAAAAAAAATTATAGCTAGTTTAATCCCAAATGGGGGGCATTTACTGACCTTTTTGTTCTAGTATGTGTACATTCTTAAGGTTAACATTTTTTTATAAAATACCCCTTTGTGCTAAAAAGTGACAAAGTCACTCATATTGTTGTTGATATTTTTTTTAAAAAAAAAAGGAGGGCAAAAGCTTGTGAAAATTCCCAAAGGGAATATAATGTAGTGTTTTATACTAAGTATTAGGGACATGGAGCTCGCTACTACAGTGTACCCTACTTGAAAGGTATAAAACTTACTAATTGTAGCTTTACACTTTAATAAAAAACTCGGGGCACGGAGCTCGCTACTACGATGCTTCCTTGTAAATAATTAAAGTGTAAAGTGTGCTTAAAAATTGCCTAAGAAAGTATAGTTATATATGTTTAAAAAAAAAATATCAAGGGGATTTTATTTAAAAATGTTGCCTTGTGTGTCACGCAACATTGCTAGTAACACATTAGTAGATGCTACATTAATTTTTTATTTTCTTATTTTTGTTTTTGTTAATTAAATTTTAAATCTCCAAAAGTCTATTTGCTTATATTTAGAGTTTGTGAAATTTAAAAGGTTTTTAGCAAAAATTTTTATTTTTGTCAATCTAAGTGTAATTTTGTAATATCTATTTTTTAAAATTCATCTCTTGAATTTTGAAAAACACAATTTTATGGATATTACTAAAATTATGTTTAGTTATTATTAAAAATTATAAAAATTATAAAAATTTAAAAAAAAAAAAAAAAAAAAAGATTTTTTTTAAAATGGCGGATAACTCTTGAGTTTGTTGGGTTTTTTGAGAGATAAGTGGAGATTTAATTAATTTGACATTGTCAAATCAATTAAATCTTACCACTATTCACTCATTAAAACCTCTCTAAACCCTCACTCTCTCTCTTCTCGTTGCTCTCTCTCTCTCTAGGCGTTAAACCGAAACCCTTGCCCTGTTCTTCGTCTTCCTCGTTCTTCTTCGATCTTCCATGGCAAGTCTAAAAATTCTCCCCAAATTTCTTCTCCCATGGAGATTTCGCCTCTAGCTCCTCGAGTGTTGCCTCAAATGTCATTTGTTCCCAATGGAGATATCCCCGCGACACTTTCGGCCACACCTCAACCTCACCCTCATTAGACATTGTTGTCTATGATCCTTCCAAAATTCCCATTCCTATTAATCTTCCGAAGCTACCCCTCCATAGAGCTCACCTTCGCCCCTCAAAGAAGACCAAGAAGAGAAAGGCGGTTGATGCCTCTTTGTCTTTTAGGGGTGGAGTGCGTAGACAATCTGAGAGGATCAAAACCTTGTTCCGGTCCAAGATACCTTCCAACACGGCAGATGATCCAGTAAATGTGGAGGATAGCTCGAGTTCTTCTCTCAACATTTCGTCAGGAAGGTTCGGACCCGGCTTTTTAAAGAGACAGAAAGGAGCCACTCATCATCTTACGATGAGGATGAAGAAGCTTGGTTGGAAGATGAGGAAACTCTTGCTTTGAAGCCCAGTCAAAATGAAGAAGAAACGAAAATTTCATCAAGTGTCGCCCCAAGTGTTGCCGATGAAATGGCAACACACGAAGCAACACCCGCCGCCAAGACCAAAGCACAATCGAGTTCTCCTTCGTATTCTCCTATTTCCTGGCTCGAGGTACACTCTCCTAATCCCTCTCGGGATACAAAGTCAGATTATGAGTCCTTTGGATTTTATGAACGTCCTTTTCTTTCGGATGAATTTTATGGTGAAACAAATTTAGACAAGTTTGTTGAAGATTACGAGAAGAAAATTCTGAATGAAAAGAATATGTATGTGACTCAATTCAAGGAGTTAGGTGTGTATCAGTTTTGGAGGATAGGATGTTTTTGCCTACGGTGACTAAAGTGTCATCGTACATTGAAAGTGTGGTTAGGAATTTCTATGCTCATCTTAGGGATAATATTGATGATAGGAATACCCCTCATTATGGAAAGATTTTTGTTAGGGGCAATATCTATGATTTTAATCCCTTGATCATCAACAAGGCATTCGGCCTCCCTAATGTCGAAGATGAGAGTTTGGAATATGATCCTAATGCCTTAGCCACCTTTTTAAGCGGAGGGAGAATCACCATTTGGTGCGATCACTTTAGGTCTACCCATCTCACTTCTTTGTTTAGCGTGCTCCACAAGATTTGTATAACAAATTGGCTTCCTACGGCAAACGAGAACACGGTCACTTTTGAGCAAGCTAATTTATTGTACAAACTAGGCAAGAAACAAAGAGTTAACTTTGGGAGACTTGTATTTGCTCACCTTCTTGCATGGGCTAAGAAGAAAAAGACCTCCTCCTTCATTTTTCCTTCCCTTATTTTCCAAGTCCTAATGTACCAAAACCTTAAGCCTTGGAATGGTGATAATCTTTACGAAAGACTGTGTATTATCGAATTACCAAGCACTTTGCTTTGAAGGTGATAGGCACGGGGATTTACCTTGGGTTTTGGTTACAAATGCTCCTCCTCACGCCCCTGCTACGAGTGTCGCCCCAAGTGTCGCCCGAAATGGCAACACTTACGGCAACACTTGCTCTGCTGTAATGGTTGATCTTGCTATGGTACTTAATTTTTTCAATAGTCGGGTCAAGCACATTGACTCGGTAATTCGGGGGTGGTTGGACATGCGCAACGACATGATGAAAATGGTGGATTTAATTTCTTCCAAAATAGGGAGATAAGCCACCAAGGCGTGATGATGATGATGGAGCTGGAAATGGTCTTGGGCCAAGTGGGACGGCAGAGGGAGGTGAAGGAGAGTGGAAATGCGGTTTAAAGATGGTTGGTTTGAATGGTGGTTGATTTTGGTGGTTTGGAACAAAAACAATTTTATTTGTTTTATTTTGGTTTGTAATGCTTAAACAAATTTTATTTCTGTTTATTTTTTTCTTTGTTTCGGCTGGAATTTTCTTCAAACTTGGATGGATGTTTTTGTTGAATGGTGGAATGGTTGGTTTAAGATTTTAATAATTATTTTGGTTAGTTATTAATTTCGTATTAAGGGGGAGATTTTTGTAAAGATTTTGATACTTCATTTGCTTAATGGTTGATGTTTTGGATTGAAAAATATTTCAAAACATTGCCTGAAGGTTTATGTTGCCTCTATCAAAATCTCGTGGCATTTTTTTTGTGGTTTTAGTTAAGTTTGACTAACTGTTTTTGAAAAGATCATCACATTGGTATTTTGTGAAGAAATCAGTAACTATGGGGGAGATTGTTAATGTTAGATCATGTGTTGTCATGAATGTCATCCCAAGTGTTGCAAACCAGTGTTGCCACTGGTGTTGCCAAAAGTGTTGCCATTTGGAATTGGCGACACTGAGTTAGTTACTGTATTTTTCACAAATATTAATGGGTAAATTAATGTTTATATAACAGTAGTTAGTCACCTTAAAATGAGCTTGAAATCAGCAACAGAATATGCCCAGGCGAGAATTACGAAGAGGAGGAATTAACAAATAAACATGTGTTTATTTGTTTAATTTATGACCAAGCCAGGAGATATTTTATTCAGCTATTCTGGGGGAGAACAAGTCAAAGTACAAGGCAATCAAAGCTAAGAGGTACAAGCATGAGAAGCAAGAGAAGACTAGGTCTCCTACAATGAAGGCGAGAAGGCATAAAATGAGGAAACAAACTCAAGGCTGTTAGCTGATCATTTGAGTAGGCTCCAAGACTTTGTGGCCTATAAATAGTGCAGTGGATCTTCATTGAAGATCATCCAATTCGAAAACGCAAATCCGCACAAGAAAAGTAGAATTCGCTCTCAAGTGTTGCCATTCGGTAGCCGGCAACACTTTGTCCAACACTCGAATATTTCATATAGATTTTTATATTTTTGTGAGGTTTTTGAGTGTTTATTTACAGAGAGAATTCGTGTATGTTGTTCCTTATATCAGGGTTCGTTTATCATTAAGGAACAACCTCGACCTTGTATTGAATTCATATTATTAATAGAAAGGTCTTGCCTTTTAGGCACCCATCAAGTTATATATTTATATAACTTGATAAAAATTATATTCTTGTGTATTGCTTTAATTCTTCCGCTGCAAATTATATTTATTTCTATTGATTTGTGCTTTTTCTAGAATTGGTGAATGTGTTGTTGTTAGTGTCATCAACACTAAGAACAACACCCGTGAGTTTTATCTCACCTTGTGAGTTTCGTCTCATAAGTTCTTAGCCATAGACAATTTCAAAGGGGAATAGTTGGTTCTGGCCTGGGGACGAGTCGTCCCCTGAGAACAAAAACTCCATATTCTTCATTTTTGACAATTCGCTCGATGCGTGTGACCCCATAGGACTATATTAAGTTGGCAATGAGTTCGATCACATTGATCCTCATAAGACATGAGCGGACTCTAGCAAGCCATCATGCCTACCCAAATAATATAATATCAAGTTCGATTTTCCTACATAGAACATATCACAATCCCTTTGTCACACGATGTTATATTGAACATGAGTCATGGTCCACGTCAACTCATATTGTTCAATGCTTTCTCGTTACTAAGTAAATTGATCAATCGAATGATATTAATCACATTAATTCATTCGGACATGGCCATGTACATCATCAATCTTACTTACGAGTGGCCTAGCAAACATCTCTCTTTACGAGGGACAAATTTCCATCTTGACTTATCATTCTTCCCAACAAGAATCCTATCATGCCAATAATAGCCCTTATTGTTGTCCGGTTAAAGACAACGTTAAGCTATATCAAACATAATATTCATCGAGTGGAAGACGATGATAATCTCAGGTCAAAGGATATCAATGATATAACTATATGAGATTTAATTATGACATTCGACCATGACATAAATCTCATAACGGGTCAAGTCCAGTACCTTGTTCTCTAACAAGTACCCATGAATCTAATGTGCATCTCCATGCATATAATCATCACATGATTATCCATTAGACTTCATACTAGTGCTTCATAAGTACTAGGGACACGATTATTACAATAAACATGCAAACATATATAATAATCAAAGAAACAATCTCTTATATAAATGAATAATGACATTACATATAAGTCTATCTCTATAGGCCTAGGGCACTAACACCTACACCTACTAAATCGGCTCCTAAAACCCCACATGAGATGTGGCATGGAAGAAAACCTAGTTTATCTTTCATGAAGATTTGGGGATGTAAAGCTTATGTGAAGAAATGAGTTTCTGAAAATAAGCTTGCACCCAGATCTGATAAATGCATTTTTGTTGGTTATCCTAAGGAAACGAAAGGATATCAATTTTACAACCGATCCGAGAACAAAGTGTTTGTTGCTCGACATGGTGTCTTTCTAGAGAAAGAGTTTCTCTCCAAAGAAACTAGTGGGAGTAAAATTGATCTTGAAGAAATTCAAGAACCCGAAAATGACAAGGAACCAATAGTGGAGACGGAACCAAATTCACAAGCAGTTGTGGAACCGGTTCAAGATACACAAGCTCTTCGCAGATCGGATAGGATACGATCCGAACCTGAGAGATATGGATTTCTCATGACGGAAAGTAACGAAGTAGAAATCATTGAGAATGATGAACCTACTTCCTATCAAGAGGCGATGTCCACTCCTGATTCGGACAAGTGGCTAGGAGCCATGGAATCCGAGATCAAATCCATGTACGATAATCAAGTTTGGAACTTGATTGATCTACCTGAAAGTGTAAAAACCATAGGGTGCAAGTGGGTTTTCAAAAAGAAAACCGACATGGATGGGAAGGTACATACTTATAAGGCTAGGCTTGTTGCTAAGGGGTATAGGCAGATTCATGGCGTTGACTATGATGAAACTTTTTCGCCCGTAGCAATGCTTAAGTCTATTAGAATCCTAATTGCCATAGCCGCATATTACGACTATGAGATATGGCAAATGGACGTCAAAACAGCGTTTCTTAACGGAAACCTACTTGAGGATGTATACATGATACAGCCTGAAGGGTTTGTCGATCCAAAGAATTCTAATAAAGTATGTAAGTTGCAGAGATCCATTTATGGATTGAAGCAAGCTTCCCGGAGCTGGAATCTACGTTTTGATGAATCAGTCAAAGAGTTTGGCTTCATCAAAAACGAAGATGAACCTTGTGTATACAAGAAAATAAGTGGGAGCATAGTTCTATTTCTGGTGTTATATGTCGATGACATCTTGCTCATTGGAAACAATGTTCCTGCACTTGAGACTGTTAAGTCTTGGTTAGGAAAATGTTTCTCAATGAAAGATATGGGTGAAGCGGCTTATATCCTTGGTATCAAGATCTATAGAGATAGATCAAGAAGGATGATTGGTTTGAGTCAGAGTACATATATTGACAAGGTCCTTAGAAGATTCTGCATGGAAAATTCTAAGAGATGGAACTTGCCAATGGGACACGACATTACTCTTAGCAAGACTCATTGTCCTAAGACAAATGATGAGCGAAAGAGGATGAGTGATATTCCATATGCTTCGGCAATTGGGTCTATCATGTATGCCATGTTATGTACTAGACCCGATGTCTCGTATGCTCTAAGCGCAACGAGTAGATACCAATCTGATCCTGATGAGAACCATTTGATAGCAGTCAAGAATATTCTTATGTACTTGAGAAGAACTAAGGATGTATTCTTGGTATTTGGAGGAATGGAAGATGATCTGGTTGTAAAGGGTTACACAGATGCAAGCTTCCAAACCGACAAAGATGACTTTAGATCGCTTGATCTGGGTTTCGTGTTTATGCTAAATGGAGGTCTTGTTTGTTGGAAAAGTTCCAAGCAAAGCAAATTGTGATTCTACAACTGAAGCCGAATACATAGCAGCATCGGATGCGGCTAAGGAGGCGGTTTGGATCAAGAAGTTCGTTAGTGACTTAGAAGTCGTTCCGAGTATCACTAACCCGATAGAGCTTTATTGTGACAATAATGGTGCTATTGCCCAAGTCAAAAGAACCAAGGTCACACCAACGATCCAAACACATTTTGAGACATTTTCACCTCATTCGAGAAATCTGTGAAAGGGAGGACGTCAAGATATGCAAGGTACCAACGGATGACAACATTTCGGACCCTCTCACCAAGCCTTTACAACAAGCTAAACATGATGGTCATGTTAGGTTCATGGGTATAAGATACATGAATGATTGGGCCTAGTGCAAGTGGGAGACTGTAGGTGTTAGTGCCCTAGGCCTATAGAGATAGACCTATTTGTAATGTCATTTTCATTTATATATGAGATTATTACTTTGATTATTTTATGTGTTTGCATGTTTACTTTAATAATCGTGTCCCTAGTACTTATGAAGCACTACTATGAAGTCTAATGGATAATCATGTGATGATTATATGCATGGAGATGCACATTAGATTCATAGGTACTTGTTAGAGAACAAGGTACTGGACTTGACCCATTATGAGATTTATGTCATGGTCGTATGTCATAAATAAATCTCATATAGTTATATCATTGATATCCTTTGACCTGAGATTTATCATCGTCTTCCACTCGATGAATATTATGTTTGATATAGTTTAATGTTGTCTTTAACCGGATAACAATAAGGGCTATTATTGGAATGATATGATTCTTGTTGGGAAGAATGATAAGTCAAGATGGAAATTTGTCCCTCTTAAAGAGAGATGTTTGCTAGGCCACTCGTAAGTAAGATTGATGTAGTGCATGGCCATGGCCGAATGAATTAATGTGATTAACATCATTCGATTAATCAATTTACTTAGTAACGAGAAAGTATTGAACAATATGAGTTGACGTGGACCATGACTCATGTTCAATATAACATCGTGTGACAATGGGATTGTGATATGTTCTATGTAGAAAATCGAACTTTATATTATATTATTTGGATAGGCATGATGGCTTGCTAGAGTCCGCTCATGTCTTATGAGGATCGATGTGATCGAACTCATTGCCAACATAATATAGTCCTATGGGGTCACACTCATCGAACGAATTGTCAAAAATGAAGAATATGGAGGTTTTGTTCTCAGGGGACGACTCGTCCCCAGGCCTGAACTAACTATTCCCTTGGCCTGGGACGGATGATTCAGAGACAGACTCATGAGGGACGACTCGTGCCCTTGGGGACGAGTCGTGCCCCTAGGGACGAGTCGTTCCCTGGGCTTGAACCAACTATTCCCCTTAAAGGGGACGCCAGAATCAGAGCTTTGTCCCAAGGGGACGACTCGTGCCCTGGGGGACGAGTCGTCCCGTCGACGCTGGACTGACGCGAATTTGACTTAAAATTAGGGTTTTGCAAAGGGCTTTTATTTATAACGTATAAATACAAACCCCTAGTAGCCCTAGCAGTCATTCCATGGTTTTTGGGTTTAGAGAAACACAAAAGGGAGAGTTTTCAATTGTGAATTGAAAATCAAACCATTCAATTCCATATTCCTTCATCGATTGAAAGCAGTTTCAATCAAAGGATCTATCAATCCTCCTAGAAGAGTTCTAGGGTTCGTTCATCGCGTGGATACACATAGAGGATCTTCGCTCTTCAAGATCTTCCGTTCGTGATTCAACAATCGTTCATCAAGGATTCACAAGATCGTCAATCTGGAGTTGGGTCACGTTTATCAACGACAAAAGCACACAAGGTTGGTATTTCTAAATCATTCCTCTTAATTAATCATCTAGAACGGATCCTAGGGCTCCGGGTTTTTCGAGTTATTTGCAATTTCCGCTGCGCATGGACCCTCGAAACCCAACACAAACACCGCATGGTTGTATATGAAACTTATGTGTACATAATCATGAAAGTGAGATTTCACATAATATCCTACTTTAGGATCATATAAATAATCATGTAATAAATAACAATTATTAATTACATAATTATTCAATTCTCAAAGTTTAAGGATTCAAATAATCATGTTAATCAAATTAAATATGAACATCAAATCCTAAACAAACAATTTGTTTCAATTTGAGAATTTACTAATATAATTAATCAAATTAAAGAGATCAATAACCCATGTAGAAGATCAATTACATCAATCAACTATTAATCATAATCGTGTTATATCGCATATAATTGTTTCACAAAACAATACACATAAAATCATCAATCCATATCATCTAGCATGTTAAAGCATATACTCTTATTATATCTAGCATGCCAATTTAACCTAATCATAATTAAATGTGGCTCTGATACCAATGTTGGGTTTGGGGGTAACATAAGCGGCGGAAGACTTGAAATATAAATCAAAACCCTAGTCATGAATCCGTCTAATATGAATAGATTAAAACAAGAATATAGATTTACTAACCTTTGTTGCGAGTTTGTCTTTCGTACACGAATCATAATTCAGATTTGAATCGCTAACGAAACTTTGATCTTCTTCCTTATTCTTCCTTGGTGATGAATCAACAATGTAGGTCTCCAAGCTTTAGTTGATAAAACAATCACCCTCTATCGGAAATTCACACGCGAACTAACCAAGATCTGTATCTTGTTAGATTGCTAGATGACCTTGATTGTTGAAACTCTTTTCAACAATCTATGGTTCTTATGGAATTGAATCTAGGGTGTTTTGATCCTTGATTCGTAATCAAAATCAACCAATTTTAGTTTCTCAACCCCTAAAATTCATGTGTCTTGGCTGAGACAAAAGGGTCTATTTATACTTTATAAAATATCCCTAACACTTAGGGAGAAAAACCCTAATCCTAGCCAAACTCGAAATCTGCCAGACCTTGGGAGCGGACGCTCCCCATCTTTGGGAGCGGACGCTCCCCAATTCCAAAAACTCCTCCCGGTTTTAACCAATTGGGAGCGGACGCTCCCCTTTCTTGGGAGCGGACGCTCCCCTTGTCCAGAAACTGCTTTTTCCATATTGGAAGCCATTTTTCAATCCGTTCTTTGTGAGTGACCATATAAGAATTATATTTACGTTGGTGGTGAGTCGAAACATCGATCCTCACAAGATATAAATGGTCTCTAGCTAGCCATTATATCTACCAAATTAAATATAACATCAAAGCTTGATTCCTTGATAGATCATTGTCGCAATCCCTTTGTCTCACGATTTTATATTGAACATAAGTCATGGTCCAAGTCAACTTATATTGTTCAATGCTTTCTCGATTTCGAATATGTTGATAATCCAAGTGCATTTGATCTCTATCAAATCTCTTGAGTATGGCCACACATTTCATCAACACAATTCATCAAGTGGCCCAAGCAGACAACTCTCTTTATGAGGGACAAATCCCATCTTGACTCATCATTCTTCCCTACAAGAATCCAGTCGTGCCAACATAGCCCTTATTGCTATCCTATTAAAGATAGTGTTAGACTTCATCAAACACAAAGTTCATCATCATGTAGAAGACGATGATAATCTCATGTACTAAGGATTCTAATGACACGACTATCATGATATTTAATAATGACATATATAACCATAGACCATGTCATAAATCTCATAGATGGGTCAGTCCAGTACCTTGTTCTCTAACAAGTACCTATAAGTGTATTGTGCATCCTCATGCATACAATCATTTCTATGATTATCCATTACCAACTTATACTAGTTATTCACAATAACTAGGGACAAAAAATATTATAATAAGCATGTAAACATATAATACTCAAGATAAACATTCTCAATTATAAATGGTTAAGACGATTACATAACGGTATTAACTATGAGTCAAGATAGTTATGCGCCTAGGGCATAACACCAACAGTAACGATGTCACAATTTTTGGGGTCTCAATTGATGATACCTAGCTTGGTATAATCCGATCTATAACATAACACAAACAAGAAGCATTCATTAGAGACCAAGTCAGAGTTGATTCCGGTTCAGGCCCTCGGGTGTGAGAGTAAGATCTCTGAGGTATATGCATTAAGAATAAGAGTTGAAATGTCTTGGTGTGTGTGTGTGCTAGGGTTTAGATAATGTGACTTACTTTGGCTTAAAGGATAAGGGAGAGTATTTATATTGTAGAGTGATCTGCTGAGTATGATCTCAATCGTTGAGCATATTGAGCGACCAATCTGGAAGAACAATTTAACACATAAATAAGTATTGTTAATTTCTTCATGCTTAATCCAAGTTGGTAGTACCATCGGTACAAATGCACGAAAACAATGAGGGATTAACTCTTTGTCTTGACCTAAGACACATGGTGAGTTCTGATAAGTAAGTACGAACAAAGGACACTGCTACTATAGTGGATGTCGTTGAAAGGACGAAGGACATGAGAGCAGGTGACAGTTGGCTCGGCGCCAAAACGAGCATGATGGTCGCCTGAGCCTCCATTTAATGCGACAAGGACATATATGCAATTGATTTCAAACTCGTACGAAATCGTGAACCATAAGTTAGGAACCGAGTATCTGGATGAGACCGTTAATATCGCGGTTTGAGGTGAACTCGATCTGAAGCTCCTCAGCTTACTTGATTCGGAAGATAAGTTCACACTAGAGTGATTTATGCCCACCTGAGGGGTCTGGGCTCATCAGTAGCCCCTTGCTTTGAGTGCTAGATTATGGTCAAGGCGAGAAGCCATATATAGATCTCGGTCTGAGAATTGAGTCAATGGTGCGGGCAAAAGTGTTGTAAATTTGTGTTATGTTTCTGGTAAACGGGCATGTGGCGTTACACATGTACTGTGTGGAGAAAGTTGGTGAAAGCTCTGGGAAGCTTCCCTGCTAAGGAATGGGGGCCATCCAGCGCGTGTCAGGTACGGACGGGATATTTCGCGAATTTAAAAAGACACCATAAATGCTAATCGACATAAATTCAAAATTTAAACCCCGCTTGTTAAGTAAACGAGATAATTTGGTCGGGTGGCTCATTAATACGGGTTAACCCAAACCATCCTGAGCCTATAATATGAAATCCCCTTTCCTTCATAATCTTTTATCACTCATTGCTATTAATTTGAGCTTTTAGAGAGAAACACTCTTGACTTCCTGTGAACTTCTGATTTCCTCCTTTGCTTCCTTCCTTGACAAAATTATGGGGTAGTTGTTTTCGTTACTTCTTCTTGTTTCTTTTTTTTTTCCTTTCGAATACTATCCATGTTTGAAAGTCCTGAATGTCCCCTTGAACTGGGTAATGAGATCATCTCTGATGTATTTGTCGTGGATAAGACCTCCGATGGGATCTAACGGATGTTTGTCAGCGGGATGTGGGTTAAAATCACCCTAGAAGCCTTTATATACTTTTCTGTTAAATATGATTGAGGGAATTGGGTCCCACCCCAGTTGTGGAAGGCAAAAAGGAGAGCATACATTAATGGGCATATGCAAACAATAGGTGATGTTCATCGGCTAAGAAGTTTTGTGTGTTATGTAGGTTTCCTTGAGATAGGGACCAGACCCAGAATGCTAGGGATTTGGTGAGGAGAGCTTAGCTTAATCCATCTGGTCGTGAAAAATATTAGGAGAAAGTTGAATTAATAGATGGGACTGAAGTAACCGACTAAAGCCCCTGTTGCCCCCGCTGAGCACACGACCCCTCTGCAATGGTTGAACCCGTGGCTTCTCTGGCCGTTATTGAACCTGCTACTCAGCTCGTTGCCCAGAGCATAGTGGTGAGTAGAGTGTTAGGATATGAGCCCTCCCTTTCTGGTTTATACACTTTATCGCGCCCATAATTAATGAAGAGGCCTTGCTAATATATGCTGGGGTGGCCCTTCTCAGAGATGGGTTGAATGTGGAGCCTAGGGTGCAGATTGAGCCTACCCTTTCCGACTAGTACTAGAGAGTGCATGAGTTTTTTAGCTTTGAATCCAAGTGTGGCACCTGCAGAATGAGAGCAGTCTGCGAAGAGTCCTAGTGGATTGGTCTCTTGTTTGCTTTTCTTTTGCTTTTCCATGTTTTTTTTGCAGTTTAATATCTCTCTTTTTTATTCTAACACTTTTTTTCCGCTTTCTTCAGATCCAAAAGATCTAGAAATGGCCCCCAAGAATTCCGTCGCGGATTTGAAGGCTGCTAAGGCGCAAAAACTGTCTCAACAAAAAGTGGCAAGGAAAAGGACTCTTGGGAATGCCGTTGATCCCAAGGCATGTAACTGTTTTAATGTTCAATTTACGATTAATTCCATGATGCCCTCACCACATGGTACTGCAAACTAATTCGCTCCTATACCTTTAGATATATGAGCGAATTGTTTAATAAAGTATGAGATATTTTTTTATTTTTTTTTTAAAAAGCAAAAAATTGTGAAAAAAAAAACTATTATATCCTAAGGTATAAGAGTAATTTTAGTCTTCTACTTTTGAATATAAAACCGTCAGGAAAGGTAATGCATGAGCGTAAATTTCTGTAAAATTTTGAATCTCACATCAATATTTATGATTTTGTTATATCGCCAAGGTTCTATAGTCCATGCCCTTCAATTTAATTATGGACAAATCCAAACCTAGGTGTTCCCCAGGCGTTTAGTGCATTGGACCCAACCTTTCCCACCTTTTTCTTATGGGAAAAGCCAAGATTTTAAAAAGCGCTAGGCGGATGCTAGGCAACGGAGTCGGGCCTAGCGCCTAGGGGCCTAAGCGGAGCCTAGGCGGGGATGAGAAATTAGACAAATTTTAAATATATTTCATAAATTTATATAAAAAATAGTGTCAATTATTTTTATTATTTGTCAAAAATAAATAATATTTTTTATACAAAATAAAAAATCTAATTCAATTTTGCAATCCTAACATTTAAATTTGTACAAAGTTTGAAATAAGTTAGCATGACTTAGTTGTAAAAAAAAAAAAAACTAAAATTTGAAATAAGTTAAATTTATCAATATCTTATATTAAGATGCTATTTATCTCTTCTAGGGATGACAATTTGACCGAACCCGATCCGTACCGAAGGCGATTCGATCTGAAAAATTTGGATATGATTTCAATTTTTTATGACCAGATTAGGTTCGATACCACAACCGATCCGAAACCCGACCCGACCCGAGTCCAATCACTTAACTGGAAATTAGAAATTATATACTCCTACTATGATATATCCTCTCTTTCTCTCTCTATCCTAAAGCAAAGCAGCGCCAAAGCAGCGCCTCTTTTCTCTCTCTCTCTCTCTCTATCCGCTCTCTCCCTCTGCTTCTCTCTCTATCCGTTGATTCCGCTTGTCTCTCTAGCGCCCTCGTCTCTCTATCTCCGCTCATCTCTCAATCTCAACAATACCAATTTTACTCCAAGAGAGTTGAATCAAAGAATGAGAATGGTAAAAGTGAGAATGGGAAGAGCAAGAAGCATCACAACAACAACATCAATGAGAAAAACAGAGCAAGAACACAGGAATTTGAGGTTGGTCCATAATTTTTTATTTTATTTTTCTATTGTTTGGTTACTTTGATTTTTTTCTGCTCGACTCTCTAATGTTTGGTTATTTTATTTGTTCCAAGAGGGTTTTATTTTTTTTCTGCTCGTCTTTCTATGGTTTTTTTTTTTGTTTTTTTTTGCAATGTCTCGAATCGGATCGGGCATTGATCAAGTTCGGATAAGGAATTTTAGTATTCGGATCGGGTACATACTAGACCTATCCAATCCGAACCCGTTGTCATCCCTGGTCCGACCGTGATGTCATCCCTAATCTCTTCATTCCATTTAACCAAACCCAAAGCCCATTCCATTTAACCAAACACTGATCTTTTATTTTCTCTCTCTTTCTTCCTTTTCCCAATTTTTTCCCTTCACTGATCCCCCTCTCTCTATCACTCACACACACACACACACACAAACACACACACACACACACTCTCTTTCGAGCTCCGGTTGATCTCATCAATGTCAATGATATAGCAACGCTAAGGTAAGACTCGCTCTGTTTCTTTGATGGCTGTGAGTTTAACTCTGTTTTTTCAACGAGTTAGAGATGAGTCTGTGTGTGTGTTTAAATCAATTCGATTTATTTTCCTTATTTCATGCCCACATTGTTGTTTAAATCAAATCGATTTCGTTCTGTACCCACCAAAACAGCCTACATTTAGGGTTTTTTTCATACATATTTTGTTAGAAAGTTTGATTTTTGGTCCAGATCGTAGCTTAGTTTGTTCGATTTCGTTCTGTACCCGCCTTGTTTAAATCAATTTGGAGCTTTTTCAAAAAGCTCTAAATTCCCCCCAAAATTTACCGGGAAAATTCAAAATTCTCACACTTTTAGAATTGAATTTTCATCAAAATTCTTTTCGCTGGCCCCTTCACCAAAACCTACAACTTCTCCGCTATCGGACCATGTTTACATTTTGCTGGAATTTGCCTCTTGCCAAATTTTAGGGCTTTGTGATCAAAAATACGATGCCGGTACTGAGCTGGAGACACCATACCCTTGTTCAAGCTTTGCTATCGCGAGGTCCACTCTGGGAAGCGGATTTCCACTCCTTATTTTTCGAGATCACCGGAAAAACTCCAGGTTTTATTCCCATTTTTCTTTTTCTTATTTTTTTCTTCAAAATCCCTAAAAAATTTACTCTATTATTCATGTTATTTTCTTATTATTGATTGTTTTATTAGACTTGGAAACTGATTCCGAAACAAACTATTTTGTTGTGTAGCTAAATTTTTTGTTCAGTATTCTAAGGGATAAAATTAGGGCTTCATGGAAATTGCATGCTTAAATTATCTCCCGAAGCTGGACTCTAACGGGGAATGAGTATTTTCTCTATGAGTGCTACACAAATGGAGGCATTTGTTAGGTTTTAAACTTACATGCTCCTGATTCCATCAAGAAGTCCTAACTTTCTTGTTAGTTATCCCACCAAGATCAGTGGCGGAGCCATGATTTTTTGTATTAGGGGTCAAAATTATTTTGAGTTTGAAAAATCGTTTGAATGTAATTTAAAAGGGGCAAAATTTTTAGCAGTGTACTTTTTCCTAGAAACAAAGGCGGATCAAAATCGGTAAAAATGTGGTTTTTATATTAACAATTCATTTTTTCTTAAAACTGTTAGTACTAATTTGTATTTTTTTTTGGGAGGGGGGAGGGGCAAATACCCCCTTAATGTGAAGGGTTGCTCCGCCTGTGACCAAGAGGTCACAAGAGAATTATCTCGAAAGAATAATTTACTCGTAGTTCAAAAGAATAAACTAAATTTGAAAGGCGTTTTCTGTTTCACACCTACTTGGGTGAAGGTCACTCCACTCACACGGTCACACATAGTTGTTGCCCAAGGATCTTTTAAGTATCCATTTCAATTCAGCAGCACCAGTCAGAGAAAGAATGTGTTCAAGGTTGGATCAAATTAGCATATTACTACTAAGACTACTTGCAATAAGGAAAATTAGTTGCCCTTTTAAAGAAGTAGTTTGTACATCTTTACAGAGTTGTGACTGGTTGATCTTGTTTACTTTATACGAAACGAGTTGTTATGGTGATTGATTGTGATACCAATAGCACGTTTCTTGTGTCACACTTGTTGTAGCCTCTTCTTGATTCAGCCGTCAATGCATTGGAAATAAATTGACTTTGCTTTGAGTTTCATTTTATTCTACAATGCATGCAAATGGAAAAAGATTATGGTATATGCTATATTACGTGGCTCGCCTTAGTGTATTGGATGTGGGTACAGATTCAGGTGTTGTATCCAGCAAAATTTTAACATTTTACACCAAATAGTATAAAACAACGACACACATACACATCCATGTCGTGTCGTGTGGACATTGGTACTTTTGCTGATATTTCTTATACCAAAAGTTTATCATTTTATACCATTAACTTGTGGATCACTTTTTGAAGGATCAATTCCTTAAAGAAGTCAATTCGCCATTTAGTCTCTCTCTAAGTATGTGTGTGTATCTATATACACACATACATATGTGTGTGAAAGAGAGACCGTATGCTTGTTCAAAACATATCATGTGGCTCTGTTTTCAATAGTCAGCCTGTTTTTCTGATCTCATTTCATGTCTCTGCTAGACTTCACTCGACTGATATGAGATAGTAAAGAATATTCTTGTCATGCTAATGATCAACATCAAAATTACCATTTGAAATTCCTATTTCAATTTCAGGTCTATGCCTGGTATGTTATTTGCTTAAGTTGTATTTATTGTTGTTTCTAGGTGGCGTTATCCTCCCCCACGAACTGATGATTCAGTTAGAGAAGAAATATATACTCCCTCCATCCCATTATAAGGGGCACAAAACAGCAAGTGCATGGGAATTAAGGAGAGTATATATATTAAAAATATTGGTAGTACAGTAGGTGTTGAGTATGAAAGTGAGGTAGGGGAGAGAAAGTGGGTAGGAAATAATTATTGTGAGTATGACAACTGGGTCCCATTTAATAAAAATGTATCATAAAATGTTTTGGGTAATGAGACTTATCAATGGGACACCCAAAATGGAAACCTATGCCCTTTATTATTGGAGGGGAATATAGACTTTTTGAAGGTCGAAATATTTAGGGATATCATTTGGCACGCAGAACAAATTCTTTTATGTCTGGTGAGGATTATGAACTAAATCACTATATTTAAGGAACTCATATATGCTCTTTTCAGGTGCTCATCAGCAGCTAGTATGTTCGCAAGATAAACATGGAACTATCATCTGAACAGTTTGAGTTACGGGCATGTAGAAATCAATATGATGGAAAGGTCTATTATGGGGTAATCAACAATGTTGTGGATGACAGTCAAAGCTTGGAACAAAGTATACAGTTCCTCAAATTGCGTATTATAATAGCATTGTAAGTTGTCGCCCATTAAAAAAATTGGGTTTAACTCACTGATAAGTTCATGTGCACCTGAGTCGTAACCGACTCAGTTTTATGTTATCTGTGAGAGTTGGTCTAGGTTAAGAGATTAAAATCAAGGAAGAAAGTAAGTTCATGTAAATTGTCATGATGTGGTATCACCTTGGACCTTTGGGGAAGAACATGTGTTTTAACTTGAAGAACTAACGGTTATCTAAGAAACTAAAGTAATATAGTTGAAGGAACAGCAAATAGTTACTATCTGAATGCCCAATCCGAAAACATAGCTTTACAAAAGTTCTAGTCTCATAAGTGCACTTCTCTGTCAAATCAATTAGTTGAAAGAAAGTTGTTTTTAGTACTATCGATTTTATGGGACTCTTTGCTCCTAGATAAATATTTGGTATGAAAGTTGGTGTCTCTTATTTATTACTTTGAGATGGCATTGTTACCATCTTTTTCTTGCTTTTAATATTGTATTGATATCAAAACAGATAGAAGCCATAGTCCAAGATGCCACAGCAAACGGTAGCATTTCACACATCGATGCTCTCAACATTCGGCTGGATAACCAGGTCTTCACTTGTTTTACCTGTAAACTAAGCTTTCTTTGAATAACATCACATGCCAATTTTCCATTTATTACCTGTTAGAAAGCAATCTTATCTTTTTTGTGTATCATAATGCCTGTTTTTATCTTCTATCTTATCTGTATTTTGGTTATCCTATATTTTCTGTTATTTTCAAACATAAACCAACCTAGATAATCTTTTGCATGTCGATACAGCATGCCCCAACTTCAATCTTCTATATATGATGTTGAGAGTTTGTTCTTTCCATTTTAGGTATTAATCTATTGCGGAGTCCTAATGTTCTCTGTTTTCGTCTTCAGTAATGATGGTTCTAACATGAAGTTAATCTATGTAAATTTATCAGTCTCATAATTTTGGTCTGCTACAGGCATCTTACTATAGGCTGACTTGGCATCTTACTATAGGCTTAGAACAATTATTTGGCCTCACAATTCGAAGACATTCTTTAGTTGAAATAACCTCCCCTGTTTTCTTTTCTCGTTTTTCTCCTATCTTGTGCATCCCTTATCCATTAGGTTTCACATCTGATCTCTTATTTATTAGAAGTGAATATAAAAACAAAAGTGCAAGGTTAAGAGAAATTTGCTGTGTTGTCAATGGGGCAACCTCTGTGTTGAATGGAACATACATATTGGGAATAAAAGTGCATGAACTTTCACCTGCATCAGGAACAGAAATGATGCGAGTGCAGCTAAATTAGAACTTCTACAATCAAACACTTGTTAGGTTTCTGTTAATAACCCTCCTTTTACTGTTAATGCATCTTTTATGCGGAGATGCTTGTTGAGTATATGCATTAATTGATTTGAACATAGTTATTAACAAACTGCATGTGGTGGGCAAGTGATACCTTTTGAGGCAGAGTGGTGAGGCGAGAGGCAGGTGAGCGAAAGGCAAACAATGTGAAAACATAGCTAAATGAATTATATGAATATATATATTTTGCTTAAATTTCTAAACCATGTTATCAATGCGTGTAATACATTAAATGCAGTCCACAAAATTCATTATACTCTGAACAAGAAACTCAAATCCGTGAGGAAAACTGTCAGCCCACGTTAATCAAAGAAGAACCTTCAATCCTAATCCCTAAATCGCTTCTTTTTCAAAAATCCGAAAACTGTAAGAGATGTCTTTAAATCTAAAAATCAACCTGCAGACTAAGCTGAATAGGTGCTGTAACCAAGTTTGTCCAAGTCCAGTCATTACTCAAAACTAGGGCTGTTAATTCGGGCGGGTACCCGTCGGGTCAACCCGGACCGACTCGAATTGACCCGGGCGAAGGTGCATGGACTAAAATCTTTCCATCAGACCCGGGCCAAAAATTGAGACGTCTCTTTTGCTTGCCTTTCGCCTCTTTACTAGCTGAAAGAAGCACATGCCTCTTTATGCCTTTGCGGCATTGCCGTGCTTGATCTTCTCCAGGTGTCGGAAGGTTGCCAGAGCTCGCCTCTTGCCTGGATGAGGTTCTCGTATATAATAGTTATCGATCCAAAGATGCCCAACATCCTGTAATGGGGGTTCTTTTCCATCCTTTGATGTGCCTTTGTTGATAAAGGTGGAAGTTATAATCGGTTATTGTAATCTGATCAATAGAACATTTCCGAACAGGAATAACAGAAATAGGTACTTGGATAATGGAATTAATGTGATTTATTGGAACAGTTATTAGAAATCTTTGCATTTTGTACTGGTGTAACCTTATCATCATTAGACTGCAACTGCACTTCCGCTTAATCAGTTCTTGTGAACTTGTAAATATATTTTTGGGTAGCTTATAACTAAAGTCCCTACGTTGCTACCAGGATTTTTTTTTTTGTAAATTAATGTGGTACCCTTGGAATGATCTCTGTTTTGTAGTTGTTTGGCAGACAATACCTGGATGCATATCAGATATGTGTATCATTTTTTGACTTCATCTTGCAGTACTGCATTCTTGACATTTATGTTTTTTTTTTTTGTGTGAGCACATGCAAATGTGCATGCTTCTTTAAGCAGGGACGGAGGCCCATTAGGGCAAGGGGTCAATTGACCCCCTGAATTTTCTAACTTTGCTATTGAGACCCCTTTAATTTATAACAAAAACACAAACGTGTGAAGCTTTGATCCCCCTTGACTTTACTGGAATTATTAATGTCCCCCTAAAGTTTGAAAAAAACATGAGTATTATATTTTTAAAATAATACTCCCTCCGTCCCGGAATGATGGTCCAATTTTTTGAGTGGGTAATTGATTGAAATTTGACCAAAGATTTATAAAATAACATAATTATCCTATTAAAATTCTAATACTTGTTACTAATACCCCATAAAAATATTACCATTAAAATTTTAAATATATTTAGAGATAAATAAAAAAAAATCTTTATTCAAAGTTCAAGTAAATAAACCACTAGAAAATGGGACTATCATTCCGGGACCGGGGTTTTGACCCCCCCTGAATTCTAATCCTGGCTACGTCCCTGGCTTTAAGGTAATTTTTTCATGGGAACTAATATATTTCTTGTCAACAACTGCTATCATCAGGCAGAGTTGTGTTGTGTCCAAACGAGAGTTGTACTCTTTGAATCCATCACTACTGTCCGCAGATGAAATTCTCCAATAGAAGGGTATTATTGTCTGAAATTTCAATTATCCCCCCCCCCCCACATCATCCATCAACAACAGATCCTAATCGTTAAAACATTGTATTTGCAGGTTGAAAGAGTTTGTCCTGACTGTCAGACGGAATGGTCTTATGTGGTTCCCAAAGCAGAATCTGTTGGACGAGCAGTGAATGAGAATGAACCCCTCAGACTGGAAAGAGGTCCAGAAGGTCCAGAGCAAATGAAGAAGAAGAGAATGAAAATGAGCAGCCAGAGGAACCTTCTTTGAGAAAGAGGGTCAGAAGGAACAGAGGACCTGAAGAAGGTCATGAACCAACTGAACCATCCATTAGAAAGAACCTTAGGAGGTCAACTAGAAGTTCAAGAGTTGTGAAAGGAGAAGATGATATAGATGAACCCTCCCAGAGTCAGGGCCCCACAGCCTTTGAATGGAAAGAAGTCCAGAACTTCCAAACGCATTGATGCTGATGGATCTATTCCTTCTCAAGCTACCACAAACTCGTCTGATTCGAGGAGGTCAACTAGAAGTTCTGCTAGATTGCAGACTGCTAGTTGAAATATGACTCCTTTGTGTTCTAGATTGATATTTTGGGATTGATATTTTGCAATGCAGTCTGGTTTTGGAAATGCTATTGATGAAATGACTGGTAAGTATATATTTTGTGTCTATTTATATTAGAAGGGCTTTGACCTATAATTTTAAGATACGAGAAGCTTTACGTCTTTCAGCAAATTATCTTGGTTTTGCTTTTAGTTGAGGGATTAAGGTATTGTTTGGCATGCCTTGCACATGTGAGACGGTGGCTTCATATTTCATTTCTTAATGCTGTTGATGAAATGCTCGGTTAGTATATATTTTGTGTCTATTTATGTTACGAGGGTTTGATATTTGGATGCTTGTGTATCTTCTGTTTTCCTGCCTTCGTAGCGATTAAAACAACAGCTTAGAGTGGTAATACGGTAGACATGTCATCTGGATCTGGGAACTAAAACCTAACCGTGAATTTTCGGTTCCCACTTCCCGTTACAAACCTCTGGTTTCGGGGGGTTTCCCCTTTTCTTTTCTTTTTTTGTTCTTTTCTCTACATGTGCGAGCCCAACGGCCCACAATGTTCTAGCTCCGTGCATCCAATCCAAGACCAAAGAGTCCACGTCGTAAGCCCGAAGATTGGCTACGCGTGAGGAGGCGTGTTGCTTCATAAATAAAAATCCAGGGCCACTCCTCTTTGAAGTTTGTAAAAAATGTAACAGTGTTGTGTGAAAATGAAGGAAAAGTTAAATTTTTAACAGAATATGTTAAAAAAAAACTTATACAATTTGTTAAAAACTAACATAAACTGTTAATAATATAACATCTTCTGTTAAAAATTAAAGTAAATCACTCGACTATACACCTTTTGTGGATTTGATCGCTGAACTCATTTTTTTTTTTGCAAACTATGGAAGTGTGTAGTTTTTAATGGGACAACCTATTGAAAGATGAACATTGATCGAAGAATCCATGGCGGAAGAAGAGAGAGCGAGAGAGAAAGAATTTTACATCTGGTTTTACACAAAGGAATTACAACTGAATTTAGAAATGACATCAATTTGACCTAAGCTATTTGTACCTTCAACTAACTGATTGCCCTAACTGTTTATCTAACAACTAACTGATTAAACCAATCTTCCACTAACACCTGTACATACATTTACAATATTTACAACAAGACCCTTGATTTCCTTATATCATTTCCACTTATCCTCTGAATATATTTGTATGGCAGATTGGTACCTTTTGATTTCATGTTTGATCTCCATTATAACCCCTTCATAACAACATTTAACTTTCTTTGATGTATCCATGTGTATATCTGCTATACCCTCCCCCCACAAATGGAAGAGAAAAACTCAGTAGCTCCAAATTCCTCATCAACCATCCAGATTCAAAGAACATTCAGATTCATCACAGGACAACCAAACTGTTGGAAATTAAATTAACAGCACCACAGATTAAACAAACAATTTGATCAACAGCAGGGAATTTATTGATCAAGTCAAGAACGTACCAATTAAGCCAATAGCAAAACCGAAAGCAATGGAACATGATCAGGAAAAACAAACAGACACAATAAAACAAACGATTAGAAAACTTATCGTGATTTGATCGAGTCGCCTTAGGAAGACTGTCCTAAGAGAAAATATTGCCCCCAATTGGTGCAACTCAGTGCATGTGCAAATTTATCCGAGGATAAACGATCACGGACTACGTACTCACAATTCAAGACACAGGTAGGTAATCACCGGCGGTCCTATCTCGCCGCCTTGAATCTCACGAACGAATCTCTATGAACCGGAGTAATCGAAATAATGAAAGGAAGCAAGATAATTGATTTTCTCTTCAATCTCTCATGGAAAACTCGGCTGGAGAAAGTATATTATTTATATGTAGGTTAAGTTAGAGTTTTAGGGCTTAAAAAGACCTAAAACAGCTCTTAATTCGGCCCAGGAAAATCACAATCCCGACGTGAGCGCGGCCGCCCTTGAGGGTGGCGCGACCGCGCTAAGTCACAGCAATTTATGGTGAGGTCTCGGCCACCTGGCGCACTCCGCGATCGGCATTAGCGCGGCCGCCCTCCCTCGCAAAGGTGC
The DNA here is from genome assembly GCA_022495995.1 of Adenophora triphylla var. japonica. NCBI lineage: Eukaryota > Viridiplantae > Streptophyta > Magnoliopsida > Asterales > Campanulaceae > Adenophora > Adenophora triphylla. The sequence continues at coordinate 106,406 of JAFEMH010004826.1, read as the reverse complement.
TTCGGACGTGATTTTTCCCCTTTTGCCAAATTCAGCTCAAGCCCAACGACACTCCAAGGTCATATGCTATGAACTCTTACACCACATATATCAAATATTCCAACAATCCCCCACAAGTTCATAGAAATATGACGTGTACAGATTGTCCATTGCCATGCTTTCAATAATGGTACCTTTCGGCTTGAACCACTACCTATGTTATCCAACGCAAACCTCCACAGGACCAGATGAACGGGTGTCTTGAATCTGATGCCTTTGGATGTAGAGGCCTTTGCTGGTAACAAACACGACAAAAGCTATAATAGGCCCTCTATCGAACACTTCGACGCTTATAAGCCATACGTCCCGATCCTCTATCATGAGTGCTTTCAAGGAATAACCCGAATTCCTCTAATTGCGGCCAACAATAACACTCACTTAGCTGGACATCTCAGAAGATGTACTGCTAACATCTTGTCTAAAAGACTTGATCCCATTCAAAGTTTCAAACTTTTACTTTATTAGCAGCAACGAGCACCTCTAGGCTATTCAGGGGATAGACTCAGACATGTAACATGTCAATCTATTATTAGGTGCTCCGACTCACCCCACAGCTTGTTATTACCACATTGAATCTCCTTTGTGGGATCTCCACTCAGGTAGAATCGGTTGCTACTGCGTTTGAATCAGACGGGGTTCAGACCTATCCCCAACCTAGATTTTTGAACTAGAGCAAATTCTAGCCCTTTGGTTAAAGGATCACCCGTGTTATCCTTGGTACCAACATAATCAACAAATTTATCACCTTCCGAGACACAAGATCCCTTATAGATTTTAATCTAATTTGGATGTGTCTCCTAGTTTTACGGTTGTATTTCGACACTTTTCAGTTTCTCAATTGTGGCGGTGTTGTCACAATGTACGAGAGATAATCGGCATGGGCTTATCGACCATGGGCAACTCGGACATAAGTCCTCGAAGCCATTCAGCTTCCAATCCAAGAGTGTCAAGGGCAACTAATTCGGCCTCAAATATAGACCTAGACAACAGAGTTTGTTTGGTCGACCTCCAAGCGACCGGCAGCCTCCGCCTAAGGTGAAAACATACCCCGCATGCCCATAACTCCCGGAAAGTTAAAGGCAATCCAAATTTGCATCACTATATCCTTCAAGAACAAAGGATATCTCCCGTAATGCAGCCCAAGGGAAATCGTTCCCTTCAAGTACTTGAGAACTCTATCAAGAGCTTCCCAATGTGCTTTATTTGGGACATTGAGTATATCTAGCCAACCTAGTAACCGAATAGAATATATCCGGTCTAGTACAATTGGCAAGATACATCAAACTTCCAATAATTTGAGAATATCTCAACTGAGCCATCGGTACTCCACTTTCATTCTTAGTAAGTGCAGCTGAAGGATCATATGGAGTCTTAGCTACTTTCGTTAAATTCTTATAACCAAATTTCTCAATTACACTTTCAAAAGGTATAATGAGATTGCGATATGGTTATGCCACTAGTCGAACGAGTCAACTTCGTGCCAAGAATCACACTAGCTACTCTCATATCCTTCATCTCAAACTTACTTTTCAAGAATTCCTTAGTAGTATTAATTATCCTCATATCCGTTCCAAACAAATGTATCATCGACATACGTACATAAGACAATACTACTATCACCAATACTCTGCTATAAACACACTTATCAAACTCATTAGTAACAAAGCCAAACGATGAGACAATTTTATCAAATTTCTCATGCCACCGCTAGGATTGTTTGAGTCCATATAAGGACTTAACAAGTTTACAAACCTTTTTCTCATCGCGCAGGCCTCAAAACCTTCTGTGCTGATCCATATAAATTTCTTTCTAGATCGCCATGCAAGAAAGCGGTCTTAACATCCATCCGATGGATAGGAAGATCATATACAGAGGCCAATGCTATAAGCATTCTGATTGTAGTCATTCTAGCAACCGGCGAATAGGTATCGAAATAGTCTATTCCTTCCATTTGCTTCGAATCCCTTAGCCACTAACCTAGCCTTAAACTTGTCAACGGTTCCATCCGATTTCGCTTCCTTTGAAGACCCACTTACATCCTATCGTGCTACAACTGTGAGGGAGATCGACCAATTCCCATGTCCCATTAGAGACAATAGAATCCATCTCACTCTTAACAAAGATCCTTCCACCGCTTGGCATCGAAGTGGCCATAGCAGCCTAAGGTTAGAGGATCACCTCGACATTGTAAGTGATGAAATCACTTCCAAAGTCCTCGGTGGTCCTTGCCCGCTTGCTCCTTCTTGGTTCAATCTCATCGTCGAATGAGTTGCACCGGAATCAACCCCCACATTTGTCATCTCCTCTACTTGAGCAGAATGGAATTAGTGGTCAAGTTAGATTCGTTAGGAAGTCCGTCTTTCATAGGAAACACATCCTCAAAAAATTTTGCATCACGTAACTCAACTATAGAGGATTCATGTTAGCCGACCCCAAATTATTTTGGGACTAAGGCTTTGTTGTTGTTGTTGTTGTTGTTGTAACTCAACTATAGAGTTCACATCTATGCCAGAAATTTCAGATTTTATAATAAGAAATCTCAATGCATAACTTGTTTCAGAATAACCTATAAAGATAGCATCAACAGTTTTAGGTCCAAGCTTTTTCCTTTTGTGTGCATGTACAAGTACCTTTGCAAGGCACCCCCACACTTTTAAGTGTTTCAGGCTTGCCTGTCGACCTCTCCAAAGTTCAAACGGACTTTCCTTTCTATGTTTAGGAGGGACTCTATTCAGAATATGGCAAGCCGTATTCAAAGCCTCTCCCCACATATATTTGGGCAGTCCAAAACTTATGAGTAAACTGTTAATCATATCAGTAAGGGTTCTATTCTTACGTTCGCAACACCATTTGATTGAGGGGTGTAGAGGAGTCTCTTCAAGTACAATTCCGTTTTCTTGGCAATAATACATGAATGGGTTAGACTCATATTCACCTCCTCTATCAGATCTTAACCGCTTAAGTTTCTTGCTAGTTTGTGTTTCTGCTTCATTCTTAAATATAATGAATTTATCTAATGCTTCATCCTTAGAATTAAGCAAGAACACATAACAGTATCTACTAGCATCATCAATAAAGGTGAGAAAGTGTTTCTTCCCGTCTTTGGTCAACACGCCATTAAATTCACAAATATCGCATGAACTAAATCTAGAACTTCAGAATTTCTCACAACCGACTTAAACGGACCTTTTGTAGATTTAGCTTCAACACATACATGACACTTAGAATTCTTATCAATAGCATGTTTAGGAATAATATCTAAATTCATCATTCTTTTCATAGAATCATAATTAATATGTCCTAAACGACCATGCCAAACATTTGAAGATTCAATGGAATAAGAAACAGGATAATCTATAGAACTAAAATTATTGTGCGAACAAACATCAGTTTCAACTCTAATTTTAAATAAACCATCCGAGGAATAACCTTTCCCCACAAAACTACCGTAATCCAAAAATTATGACCTTATTACATTTAAATGAAATTTCAAATCCTTCCCTAACTAAACTAGAACCACTAATAATGTTGCGACGAATCATCGTGAACGTGATACACTCGATGCAAGGTAAGAATGCGCCCATTAGGAAACTTCAGTCCACGCGTCCAGCCCCAAGCACCTTTGCAAAGACTAGAGTTCCCCATCGTCACCGATCTACCACGCTCAGCCGGTAAAACACAAATAGCAATTTATCAAGACAAACGTGCACATTTGCCCTGTGTCAACTAGCCACTCGTCGGGTTCATAGACAAGAAAGATTTCAGATAAAGAGGTTACATACTTTGTAACATTGCAGTCGATCATCAACTCCGTGTGTGTCAGAGTCGTGGTCATCATAATCCTTCTGACCCAACACCATGTCGGCTGACAGCAGATGGTCATCGCAGAGCCTTGTGGTCCTTTTCCTTTCTTGGACGGGCAAATTCCTAGAAAAGTGTCCACCTTCTCCACAATTCCAGCTAGCCTCGTTTTGCTTTTGGCTTTCTAAAGTTATTTTTCTTAACTTTAAGTTTATCATGGTTTTCTTTATCCTTAGAGAGAGTTTTCACACCTTTTCCTTTAAACTTGCTTTTACTCTGCTACTATATCAAAAAGAATTTCCACAGTACGCTAGGTTGGTTACCATTATGCACCTCCCGAATCGCAATTGCATTCATCAACTCATTTGAGTGTCAAGCTTCCCGTACGATGCTCGAGGGTCATACCGAATTCCCCAATATCGAGGAAACTTCTCAATAATAGCCATGACAAATAACTTATCGTAGAAGTCCCATGTCAAGATCCTTGAAAGTGATTGCAAAATGATTTGGAGTTCGTGCACTTGGTCGGTAACCGACTTTCCCTCACTCATACGATAATTCAGAACTTACCCACTCGGTACTTTTCCACACCGGAGTCATCGGTGCCGTACTTCGTGAAAAGTGATTCCCACAAAGGACGCAAAGAAATGAGAGGAGCAGAGCAATAAACATCAAAGAGTGCATTCGACAAAAGCCGACGTAATGTATCCTCGAACAACATCGTCCCCGCTTCCTTCCACAGCTTTAACCGCAGCCTACACTAACCGGATCATCGCCATTCGTAGCGGGACATTTGGATGACAAAGATACTGCACATGCCCTTAATTGACAAAGGATCTTTCATGCTGTTCGTACCAACGCTTGAAGTTCTTTCCAGCGAACTTCTCCTAAGATCCGAGGTTTCAACTAGGGACTTAAAGGGAGAGCTAGAGGAACTACCGTACATGATCAAATAAAAACTATTTTCTCTTAGACTGTTGGAAATTAAATTAACAGCACCACAGATTAAACAAACAATTTAATCAACAACAGGGAATTTATTGATCAAGTCAAGAACGTACCAATTAAGCCAATAGCAAAACCGAAAGCAATGGAACAGGATCAGGAAAAACAAACAGACACAATAAAACAAACGATTAGAAAACTTATCGTGATTTGATCGAGTCGCCTTAGGAAGACTGTCCTAAGAGAAAATATTGCCCCCAATTGGTGCAACTCAGGTACAGGCAAATTTCTCCGAGGATAAAACGATCACGGACTACGTACTCACAATTCAAAGACACAGTAGGTAATCACCGGCGGTCCTATCTCGCCGCCTTGAATCTCACGAACGAATCTCTATGAACCGGAGTAATCGAAATAATGAAAGGAAGCAAGAGAATTGATTTTCTCTTCAATCTCTCATGGAAAACTCGGCTGGAGGAAGTATATTATTTATATGTAGGTTAAGTTAGAGTTTTAGGGCTTAAAAAGACCTAAAACAGCTCTTAATTCGGCCCAGGAAAATCACAATCCCGACGTGAGCGCGGCTGCCCTTGAGGGTGGCGCGACCGCTCTAAGTCACAGCAATTTATGGTGAGGTCTCGGCCAGCCAGCGCGCCCGCGATCGGCATTAGCGCGGCCGCCCTCCCCTCGCAAAGGCTTCGTACGTGATTTTTCCCTTTTGCCAAATTCAGTTCAAGCCCAATGACACTCCAAGGTCATATGCTATGAACTCTTACACCACATATATCAAATATTCCAACACAAACTCATTCAATTGTGTATCAGATTGAAGATGGAGAAGGATCTCAACGTCTCATTTCGTTCGGTTATCGATTGAAAACGGATATTGATCTTCAAATGGATCACATTGACTATGTTTTATTTCATCAGCAATTCTCCGATGTTATTAGCATAGTGAAGTGATCGAGGATTTTGCAAGATTGAACAATTTTGAACTCGAGGAGGTCATTGTACCCAAAATACCTCCATAGCAAATTATGAGCTTACCCTGTTTTTGATGCAATTAAATTGCATCGTCTCATTTCCCTCCATTCCCGAAAGTAATCTTAATTAACTTATTTATGGTTAACACAAGTGAACTTTGAGTAAACACTAATCTCAATTTAATCTTTCAATAAAATTCTAATTCAATAAAATTCTAATATCTGTTATTGATAAATCATTTAATGATTTATCAATTATAACTATTATAATTTCACTAGTATGATTAAATTAACATTAATATCTGGTCAAACTTAGTACTATTGACCATAAAAAATCAAATAAATTTATTTTTCTTAGACGGAGTTTGGAAATAGTGGTTCTAGATCCTTAGTAATTTGGAATATGTATTTTATTTGCTCTAGCTTCTCTTTGTTCTCGGAGCATATTTTATGGGTTGTGTTTGCAAAAATCTGCTATACGTTGGGTCATTTATTAGGAATAGGGGTGTAAATAGTTCGGTTTGGTTTGGTTTGGTTTGCAGGAATTTACGGACCGAACCACTAGTTATCGGTTTGGAAAAATTTCAAACCGAACCGAACCATGAAAAAATTCAAACCGAACCAAACCAAATTGCTATGGTTTGGTTCGGTTTGATTCAAATCGCGGTTCAGTTACGTGGTTCAAATCGCGTTTCAGAGCGTGGTTCAAACCATGGTTTAGACTACAGTTCAAACTGCAACTCATTATCAGATTCGTTTAAATTTTTCGTGATCACAGAGGAAGAGCAAAAGATGTGGGTATTTAAAAGAAAGTCGAAGAAAGAGAGAGACTAGAGGAAGAGAGGCCGATGGAAGAAAAATACTTTACAATTTTGAACGTGAAAAGAACTTGATTATTTATGTGTCACAATGAAGATAACATAAATAAGATACAAAACGGGGTTAGGATTAGTCTATGTCATATAGGTTTTTTTATTGATCTAACATTAAATATTAATAAATATACGAAAATATTAAATAAGATACAAAACGAGAGTTAGGATTAGTTTCTGTAATGTAATGTGGTTTGGTCGGGTGGTTTAATCTCTCACCCACCAACTCCTCCTTCCCCCATTCCTCCACTCATTTTTACAAAGGTCTAGTTCTATGAAAGGGACATCACTGTCCCCAGGTTTCTCCTTGCCCATCAATTCCCTATTCCCTCATCTCACACCCTTTCCAAAGACACGTAACCCCACGCCTCTGCTCCTCTCAGCCTCCCTCATCGTCGACCTCGACTATGGCTCCCATCTCCAAACCCCGAAACCCAAATCCCAGATTTGAGATTTTGAAGATGGAATTCAAAATTTGGTTTTTTTTTTTTTTTTTTTTTTTTATCTTTGATTTTAGAAAGATGATTGTGATTTAATGTTGCTTTTGAATGAAATCCTTTTTTGTTATTGTATTGATTGGCAATAATTGAAGTGGGTATGCTCAAATAGTCAAATTTGACTTTTAATTTGTTTATGGCGGGTGGTGGTGTGGCGGTGGCAAGTGGCGGCATTGTGGACCTGGCAGTAACATTTCAAAATTCCGGCAAAATGGGATTTGGATTTAACCAAAATTTTGGAGGGTAAATAAGTAATTTGACTATTTAATTGTTCAACTAATAATTTGAAAGACATCTTTGCCCTCAAAATCATTTCCATCTCACATGCTATGATATGGGTTCCGTCCATCCAAAATTGCTTGATTGCAACAAGTTGCGAATATAATGTACTAAATTGCAAAAAATAAAACTTTAGATCCGATATTACAACGTCGTATGAACTTAGCGGTAGTAAGTACAATATCCCCGCAACATTCGTACTCTTGTTTTTGTTTTCCCTGAAATTACCATGTTTTAATAATAATTTTTCAATTTTAACAGAAAAAAAAAGTCGGTTATGGGTTCAATTCTCACTAAAGTTCAATCAAAAGCTTTCGGTTTTCAATTTGACAGAGAAAAAGAGTCGGTCATCGGTTAAACTCTAAACAAAGACATTTATTTTTAAATAGATTGTCAAAGGAGGATAGGGCCGACCGACGGAGTTGCCGCAATAATTGCAGGCCGAAGGCGGTCTGAGGAAGCAATGGTCAACGGCGGCAATGACAACCGTTGGAGGCAGTGAGAGAATGGGAAGGAATGTATAATAAGGTTTGAGAAGGTGCGGTTAGTTTTGTTATTTATAATTATTATAAAGAGAATAAGATATTCTATCGGGTTTTTCATTTCAAACCCGGTGTGAATTAGAATTTGTTGTTTAGTGATGGATGATTTATTAACTTATTCAAATTTTGTGCATTCATTTGAGGTCTAGATATTTTGAGAAATAGTTATTTATACTTTATAGTGTACATTATGGACTAAAATGTAAGTCATAGGAAAGACTCTATAACTTTATCAATGTTTTATTACTATTTGGACCATTATATATTAAAAAAAAAGTCAAGTCTAGGACCCATGCTATTGAAACAAGCAGAGAAAAGATGATGTTAATTGTGTACCTAATAATTCAGTCAAGAGTCATTCCATATAATAAATCATAAAATTAAAGTGATTATGGAAAAATTAAAGATGGTGGTAGATTAGTCAATAAAGGGAGAGATAATGGGTTGGTTAAAAGAACGAAAGGAAATTTGATGATTAACTTCTGCTCAAGTCTTTGTAAATTTTCGCGACTTTTGACTCACTTTTTTAATGCATTTAGTGGGACTCGGAACCTTCGGTTCAAAATATTGTAACTATTGTTATTTGTTTTGAAAATCAATGAATAACTATTGTGTTATTTTGGCTAAACTACTATTTTGTCAATGAACTCTAGGTCAATTACAAATATTTTCACTGTTTTTTTTTTATTGTTATCACTAATATATTTCTCTTCTTTAATGTCAAAATTGTTTCTTGCGGTTCATTCATCACTATTGCAATTTTTTAATTTTTATAAATAAGATTTTAATTGCATGCCGAAGGTGGTCGGAGGAAGCAATGGTCAACGGCGGTAGCCGATGACTGTTGTCAGCAGCAACTGTAGGCAGTGAGAGAAGGGGAAGGAATGTATAATAAGGTTTGAGAAGGTGGGGTTAGTTTTGTCATTTATAATTTTTATAAAGAGAATAAGATATTCTATCGGGTTTTTCATTTCAAACCCAGTGATACTAAAATAAAAATAATATTGTAATATTTTTATTGATAATTTCTCATGTCTCAAAGATTTATTGATAAAAACCTCTTCATCTTATTTCAAAGTAATTTTTTTTTAAAGAACTAGCCGTAGTAACAAAAACGTTCTAATTACTACTAAAATCCTAATACAAGTGTTAAAATAGGAAAAAGTTCAATTAGAAACTTATGGAACAGAACAAGGTTTATTTATTTAATCTATACTATAACTAAACAACTAAAGCTTAAAGCTTCTAGTGAAAAATTACGACCTAAAACTCATGCTCCACTCATTAATTAATTTAACTCATTACTTAATTATAATTAATTAGTGTAGAATAATTATCTTACCATTATTACCTCCTAATTTATTTATTTTTAGTTATTTAATTTAACAAATTTATGCATCTCAAGTAAAATTTAATTGCACATACAATAATTAATTAATTTTAAATATTTACCTATTTGTATTAATTATTCTCCTCTTGCAATTACTTCTTTCCTAATTAATTTCTTTTAAACATTCATCTTAACCAATTTACGTTGCAATAAAATTCAATCCTAGAAATTTTAAGAAAACAAATACTCAATCATAGAGGTTAATGTGGTATCGATTCAGTATATAACATTTAAATTTACTCTATAAAATGTCTAGCCATATAAATAATAAATATAAACAAGCCAACAATTGTAGTACTAAGTTTTTTCATTTTTAACATTTGGGAATAATTTTTTGTTTTTCAATTTAAACTATATTTAGAAAACGTTACTTCCTATATTCCAGTTCAAAGTCCCCTAACTCCATTTCATTTCCATCACCAAATATGGAAAACTCTCTAGTTAACCATTTCTTTTCCGCACCATATGTTTATGTTAAAATAAATTAGTTAATTTTTTATTATATTACTAAACTAGCAAACTTTTCTTTTTATTGATATTTCTATTTTGAGACTTTAATTTTTCTTAGATATTTAGATATGAATTTTTTACACTCCTTCATTCTCTATAAATGTATCTTTTTGTCCAAAAAAAAATCTATAATAATTGTCCAATTTTTTGAAAAATTAATTTATCTTCACTTTGAAACAATAATTTCTAATTCGCATTTAAGCTCATGAATTCCTATCATAATAATTACTCCAAAGAAGAGGGTCCAATGGTAGATAAAGTAATATATAATTGGAAAAATCATGTACCCGAAATTAAAAAAAAAAAAAAACACGTAATAATCTAAAAACACGAAATTAAAGTGATATTGCGGTGTTTTTTATTTATATTTTTTTTATGATTTTTCATAATAATTACTCCATATAAAAACTAAGAGGGTCGAATGGTAGTGAAAATAATATATAATTGGAAAAATCATGTACCCGAAAAAAAAATCGTAATAATCTAAAAACACATGTTACATTCGCCAAGATTAGATCTTTTCTTTTCTTTTCTTTTCTTTTCTTTTTTTTTTTTTTTGCTAAGAGTCACATCAAATTTCATGTACCACATAATTAAATGAGGTCATATTTTCTTTTGAGTATAGTTGTCTCAAGGCGTCAATTATGAGGGGAAAGACTCCATTATTGATCAACACTTTTGAGTAGTTGTGGAAACTTTAAAATTCATTTCATTTGGACGGTCCAAAGGAGGGAGTATTTCCATTATTGGTCAACACCACTTGAGTAGTTGTGGAAATTTAGGAATTTTTTTCATTGGAACCAAAGAGGGAGTATTTCCTTTCTACTTATAAATACATCTTAGTAATCAAAAGTTTATTTATCAATCAACCAATATTAAATCCTTCGTGTTTCTTTCTTTGGTAAAAAAAAAAAAAGACGATGTTGGGTGTTGTAGTTCTTCTAGTGTTATTGTGTGTGAGTTGTGTTAGTGCCTCCTCATCCCTTAGTTTTAAAAATGGTTCTAATGAAATCATTCGATGCATTGATAAGGAGAGACAAACACTTCTTTCTTTCAGAGCTGGCCTTAGAGTTATAGATAATTACGCAAGTCTCCCTTCCTGGAGTTCCAAAGATTGCTGCAAATGGAGTGAAGTCGAGTGTAGCAACCAAACTGGTCATGTAATTAAACTTGAAATTTGGGGTTCAGGTCTAGCAGGTAAAATTAGTCCTTCTTTGCTTAAATTGTGGGAATTGACCTATCTGGACCTTAATTTTATTGATTTTGAAAATAGGCCAATTCCTAAGTTTTTTGGTTCCTTCACCAAATTAAAGCACCTTGGCCTCACTAACTGTAACTTCTCCGGAATAGTTCCATCGCAACTTGGAAACCTCTCTAACTTGATTTTTCTTGATCTCTCTCATAATCTTCTAGAAAGCATGATACCCAACTCTTTTGGAAATCTGTGCAATTTGACTACCCTGTATATGTATAACAACAGCTTAAGTGGGAACCTCTCCGACTTTCTAGATATCTTGTCCGGGTCGCCTGCATTAGAGTGGTTGATTCTTGCCCGTAACAAACTTTATGGGCCATTGCCTGATGGTATCATAAGGTTTTCTTCCCTGAAATGGTTAATCCTGTACGGCAATCATCTGAACGGAACTATAACTAAAAACATGGGGACACTCTCACAGCTTGAAGAATTGGATCTCTCTTACAACTCTCTCACTGGTACTCTCTCTGAAGCTCACTTTTCAAATCTCTCACTCTTATCCAAAATTGACTTGTCCGACAATCAGCTGAACGGAACTATACCTAAAAACATGGGGACACTCTCACAGCTTCATTACTTGGATCTCTCTTACAACTCTCTCACTGGTACTCTCTCTGAAGCTCACTTTTCAAATCTCTCACTCTTAACCAATCTCGACTTGTCCGGCAATGCTTTACAAATAAAAGTAAGCCCTCAATGGTCTCCCCATTTTCAGCTACGTTATATCAAGTTGAGATCTTGCAATCTTGGCCCACTTTTCCCAAATTGGATTAGAACTCAGAAATACTTTCAATATCTTGATATTTCCAGCAATGGAATTTCAGATAGCATCCCACCATGGTTGTGGGACCATTCGACATATAATCCATTTTTTAATTTATCTTCAAACAATTTCGGAGGCATCATACCAGATTTATCATCAAAGATGCCTCGGTATCCCAGTTTTGACCTGAGTTCAAATAATTTTGAGGGCCCGATACCATTGTTTCCTTCTACTTCCGAGATAATAATTCTTTCAAGGAATAAATTTGCTGGGAATCTTGATTTCTTATGCCAATTAAGTGATGCGACCTTGTCCTTTCTTGACATCTCATACAATTTACTAACCGGAGGGCTTCCTGATTGTTTGGGGAAACTAAAAGAATTGACTGGTGTTAACTTAGCGCACAACAGACTTTCTGGAGAAATTCCGTCTTCTATTGGATCCTTATTTCGCTTGGAATCATTATACTTGTACAACAATAGCTTTGAAGGGGAGCTTCCGTTGTCCTTGTCAAATTGTGTACAATTGTGCTTCTTGGATGTTGGAGTGAACAAGTTAATCGGAAATGTACTGCTTGGATTGGGAGAATATATCGCGGCTCCATATTCTCGGTCTGCGATCAAATCAATTTAATGGGACCATCCCTTTAAATTTATGTCAATTAAATGAACTTCAAGTCTTGGACCTTTCTCAAAATAACTTACACGGAACCATTCCTCCATGTTTAAACAATCTCAGTGCTATGGTTCGGAAAGGAATTGAATTTAATAATCATAAACTTTATGGAACGCATGAGGACGCCTTCTATACTTACTATTCAGTGATAGAATGGCAAGGTAGAGAGCTTGAATTTGGAAATAATCTGAGACTATTGAAGCTCATTGATTTCTCAAGCAATAACTTGAGTGGAGAAATACCTAATGAAATAACACAACTGTTTGAGTTGGTAGCTCTAAACTTGTCCAGAAATGCATTACAGGTAAGGTTCCTCAACAGCTTTGGTCACCAAATCTATTGAGGCTCTTGATTTATCTAGAAACAGGTTTTACGGTAAGTTACCTCGCTAGTTTGTCTCACTGTATTCCTTAAACTATACGGACCTATCGTACAACAAGTTTTCGGGAAAAATACCATCGGGCACTCAACTCCAAAGCTTTGATGCATCCAAGTTTATTGGTAATGTTGACTTTGTGGGCCTCCACTTGCATCAAAATGCCTGGAGAATCCCAAGGTTTCGTTGTTGATGGTGTTAGCAGTGAAGAGAATGATGATGATGATGATGATGATGAGTTTACGAAATGGCTCTACATTGGTATGGCTTCAGGTTTCGTTACTGGATTTTGGGGAATATGTGGTGCTTTGCTTCTCAATCGCCGTGGTAGACATGCCTTTTTCCGCTTCACGAATGACTTGATGGACTGGGTGTATGTGAAAATTGCAACCCGCAAATTCTGTAGGTAAGACCAAATACTTGTAGTACGTATTCTTATTGTTGCATTTACAAGCATGTGCAAAGTTTATCCTAATGTATCATACTACCTTTGATGTAGTATCATAAATTAAAAGCTAAATAAATTGTCTTAATTATGAAGTTCAATTGCTCTGTGAAGTTTTGTATCAAGAATTCCCTTCGCTTGGTTCATTATACCGCATTTTCGTACTACCTTTATCCCAAAATTGACCCATTTTTTTTTTTCAAATTTGCTCTTGATTTGAACTTAATGATTTATGTTTTCTATTACGAGTTATTAGCTTATTTAGAATGCTATCTCTCATACGCTACTCCCTCTGTCACAAAATGTATTCATATTTCACTTTAAAGGGTATTCGGTGAATATTTTAGCTCCGTATTAGAACAATCTCAGGGTGTGGTCTCCACCAAATCAATTACGAATAATCAGCTAACTTATAAAAACTGTCACATTAACACGGCTATATATTTTTAAAAAATCACTCATTACCTAAATTGACATCGTCACAAACGTGAAGATAGTTTACATTTGCGTTAGTTTACCAACTCATCTAAAAGTTTAAGCGTAGAGTCTACGCATTGTGTTGGAGCAATCAGTAACAGCTCCACCAGGAAAATTTTTGGTCTTCTGTACATGCCATTCTCTCTTTTTGGCTCACTAAGTTTTTCCCAGAAAAAAGTGTTCACTAATAATTCCCAAAATAAGAGTCCAATTCTGGCTCTTATTCAAAGCTCAAAAAGTGTTCACTAATAATTCCCAAAATAAGAGTCCAATTATGGCTCGCCCAGTTTCCAATTCGTGCCCACAGCCATATTCAAAGCTCAAACATCAGTGTGATTCCGACACAAATGGCAAGCAAAACATAAATTTGTACACGTCTACTTGTATCAAATACAAAGGCTAATTTTGTCGAGATCACCATCGCCTGCCTGCCTAAGATGTGCCTATGGACCTGCAAACTATACCTACTACTTTGGTATAAATAATGTTTTACAAACAAACATTGAATGCTCCTGATGCAGATAAACTCCCTCCCTAGCATCATTTTCCCTTTTTTACACTTGAAATAAAGAGAAGAAATAATCCTTGAAATGCAAAATACAATGTTAAAGAGAAGAAATAATCCTCACTCCCATCGGCCTTCCTGTCTTTAACATATCCTCCGTTCAGCTTTAGCCTCTCTAACATGCTTGAAAATAATCAAGACACAGTTCTTCCATAGCAAACACAAGCAAGATAGAGATTCTTTGCTCACTTCTCCTGCACATTTAAACCCAAAAGCAATGTCAATAATCCCTACCTTAAACTAAGACCTACACACACAAGCTAATGTCTTCTTTTCCAATTGCCCATCCCCCTTGTTGTGAATATGGCCCTCCACACCCAAGCAAACCTACAAGAATAATAATCGCACACAAACCAAGCACAAGAAATCAAAGAAAACAGAAAAGAACACAAGAAATTGTTAACCCAGTTCACCAATTTGATTGGCTACGTCTGGGGGCACTACCAAGCCAGGATCTTGCACTATGTATGTAAATTATGTGTTACCATGAATAAAGGGGCGGAACATTGCTTTATATATGTGCCCCGGAAATAAAAACCAAACCCTAGCTAAGCCCAGGAAAATAAAAGCCCGTCAAACAAGTCCTCCCTCGGCCGGCCTGAGGCGCCCGCCTCAGGTGGTCATGCGGCCGCCTGAGCTTGACCCAACTCTTGCCTAACTCTCGGCCTATGAGGCGCCCGCCAAGCCATGATCCGTGCGCCCGCCTCAAGCTCCCTGCGCCAACGCCAAACAGCTGGACGCGAGGCGCCCGCCTCGCCATCCCCAGGCGCCCGCCTCATATTCCTTGAGAAATCCTCCCTTGGTTGGTCTTCTATCCCAACAATCTCCCACCTAGAGATCAACCACATATACAAGCCCCGTATCCGTTCTTCAACTCATCCTTGGTGTCCTCCTAGTGCTCACCTCGATCATGGTAGTGCCATCCTCCTCTCTCATTCTTCAAGCCCAATTGAAGCTTTGCACAGCTTTAATTTCTCAAGGTTCACAACCTTCGTCAACATGTCAGCTGGATTTTCCGATCCCAATATCTTCTCAAGCCACAAAGTCTTCTCCTCCAAGAGATGTCTGATATAGTGAAACCTTAATTCAATATGCTTCGTCCTTGAATGAAACGCCGGATTCTTTGCCAAGTGAATTGCACTCTGACTGTCACTGTAGAGAATATTACCACTTCGCGTCTTCCCAAGTTCACCCAAGAAGTTCTGCAGCCAAACCATCTCTTTACTTGCTTCCGTCACTGCCACATATTCTCGCTTCGTAGCCGATCGAGCCACGATCTTTTGTAACTTAGAAGCCCAAGAAATAGCCGTACCACCCAATGTAAACACATAGCCCGTAGTACTCCTTCTTTTATCAAGATCACTTGATGCCAAGTCCGCATCAACATAACCCGCTAACACCACTTCCTTGCTTGAAAAACATAGAGCCTTACCAGCTAGCATTCTTCAAGTATCGTAGGATCCACTTAACCGCTTCCCAATGTTGCTTTCTGGATTGCCCATGAACCGGCTGACAACTCCCACCGCATGTGCAATGTCCGGCCTTGTACACACCATTGCATACATGAGACTCCCCACAGCTGAAGCATATGGAGTTCTCTCCATCTTGTCACGCTCTTCCTTGTCCCTAGGCGAGTCTTTCTCGGATAACTTGAAATGCAAACCCAATGGTGTCCCCGTTGGTTTTGCCCCTTCCATACAAAATCTTGCCAAGACTTTCTCAACATATTCTCGCTTGCGAAAGAACCAATCTACCCGACTCCCTATTCCGGTCAATCCGCATGCCTAAGATTTTCCTTGCCTCTCCCAAATCCTTCATCTCGAACCGTTCGACAACCGAGTCTTCAACCCGTTTACCTCTCTACTGCTAGAGCCCGCTATTAACATGTCGTCCACATATAACAAAGCAAGATAATATACCCATTGTCCGTGTTCTTGAAGTAGCAACAATGATCCGCCTCACATTCGATAAAATCAATGTCGTGCATGAATCCGTCAAACTTCCTGTGATCACTTGCCTAGAGCTTGTTTAAGGCCATACAAGCTCTTAGTCAATCTCGCAAACTAGCTCCTCATTACCCTTAGACAAGTAACCCTCTCGGTTGTGCCATGTAGATCTCCTCCTCCAAATCCCCATGAAGAAAGGCGCCTTCACATCCATCTGTTTCTAGCAAAGCAAGTCATCCGCCACTACTATCCCCGTAACCATTCTCGATAGTGGTCATCTTCACAACCGGAGTGAACACTTCGGTGTAGTCAATACCATACTTCTGCTGAAACCCTTTAACAACCAGCCTTGCCTTGTAACGCTTGCTACCGTCCGCTTCCTCCTTGATCCTCGTAAACCCATTTGTTATGCAGCGCCTTCTTCCCCTTAGGTAGTTTAGTCAACTCCCAAGTTTTGTTAGCCTTCAATGAGACCATCTCATCATCCATCGCAGCCTTTCCACTTGTCACAAAGCACACTACGAATCGCTCCGCATAACATTCCGGTTTCCCATTATTCGTCAACAACAAATAATAATTCGAAGGAGTATACTGCCAGGTGATCCACGCAATCTGCTGGATCTACGCAGCGGAATATCCGGCTTCGAGTATGTGGTTCATCTTCAATGACCTCCTGACCATGGTCAACATGAACTGCCCCTGCTCCCACCCGAGTTTGGAATATCCACCTCTACAATCTCCGGTTCCGAACTAGTGTCATCGTATGCCCCCTTTCTATCCTTGTACAAAACTCTCGTTCATTGAATACCACATCTCGACTACGAATAACCTTATGGTTTTGATCATCCCAAAATTTATACCCGAAGTCATCCCCGCCATACCCAATAAATGTACACTTAACAGATTTAGCATCTAATTTAGTTCTTTCAGCAGAGTCAATATGAACATAAGAAACGCAGCCAAATACGCGAAGAAAGGACAGATTTAACTGCTTGCCACTCCAAGCTTCCTCTCGGAATTCCATTCCCAATGGAACCGACGGTCCCCTATTGATCAAGAAAGCCGCCGTGTCAACCGCATATGCCTGTAACGTCTTCGGAAGTCCACACTTCAATCTCATACTTCTAGCCCGCTCGTTCAAAGTCCTGTTCATCCTCTCTCGCTACCCCGTTGAGTTGTGGAGTCTTCTTTGGAGTCTTCTCCATACGAATACCATTCGCAGCACAATATTCCCTAAACTCAGTAAGCTCATACTCCCCACCATTGTCTGATCTTAAGCACTTAAGCTTAAGTCCCGTTTGATTCTCCACCAAAGCCCTCCACTTCTTGAACACCTCGAAAGCCTCATCTTTCCCCTTCAAGAAATAGACCCAGACCTTCCTTGTAGAATCATCAATGAAAGTCATGTAATATGACGCACCACCCAGAGATGTAACCTGAGATGGCCCCACAAGTCCGTGTGAACCAATTCCAACTTTGCTTCCCTCAATCCCCTACCTGTCCTTGAGAAATTACTTCTCCCTTGTTTGCCAAACATACAATCTTCGCAGATCCCCACGTTGACCGTCTTTCAAACCCGGTAGTAGACCCTTGGAACAAAGTACCTTCATCCTCGTCTCACTCATGTGACCCAATCGACAAGTGCCACAAATCCGCATCACCCTTGGCCGCCGCCACCGCAATACTATCCTTGGTGTTGTTCGCCAAATACAAAGTACCCTCCTTATTACCCCGAGCGATCTCACAATCCTCCTTGGTAATAACCCAGCCTCGCAGCCGAAAGTCACCTTGTAACCCTCATCATCCAACCGCCCAACCGAAAGTAAGTTCTTCTTCAAACCCGAATGTGTCGAACCCCGTTCAGGATGTAGAACCTTCCCGTCCGATGCTCCTATTCTCGACATCCCCTTCCCCTTGATTTCCAAAGGCTCGCCATCGCCTAGATAGACCTTCCCGAAATCACCTAAGTGTAATTATCCATCTCTTCCTTATGCCCGCAAGAGTGGAATGATGCCCCGAATCCAAAGCACCCATGATTCTAGTGCACTACTGACACTAAGAACAAGTACATCATCACCTTCGACTCTCACATTCACTGATTGCCCTTACGATTAGGACAATCCCTTTTGAAATGTCCCAACTCCTTACAATAGTAGCACCGAATGTAACCCTTTGCAACCTTTGGTTTGTTCTCCACAGCCTTTGACCTTACCACTCACAACGTTCTCCCTTGATTCGGTCCTTCCCTCGTTTGCTAGTACCCGGCTTCCCCTACTAGTAGTAGCCAAAGCCGATCCCGAAGCACTTGATGTCCCCAACTTCTTCATGCGATTTTCTTCACCTAAAAGAAAGTCTTTAACATCATCATACTTCAATTTATTCTTACCGCTGAAGCGTTGATTGCAGCCACCGCTCCGCTCCAACTTGCCGGTAAAGAAGCTAGCAACAGACATGCATGAACCTCGTCATCGAACTTGATCGCCACCGCAGTCAATGAATCTATGACATCCATAAACTCATCAATGTGTTTAGCCAAGGATCCTCCCTCTTGCATCTTGAGACTACCCATCTTGCGTATCAAATCAACCTTATTTGCAGCAGACGGAGTTTCAAATCTCTCAGTAAGATAATCCAATAGCTCCTTGGTGGTTGTAGCCTTCTTGGTAGTCTTCGCGATCCACTTTGACAAAGTAGATCTCACCACCCCTAAAGCCTTCCGATCCATGAGTTCCCATTCTTCCTGATCTTCGTCTTCCGGTTTGACTCCCTTCAGAGGCTTGTAGAGATCTTTGTTGTACAAGAGATCTTCAATCTGCATCCTCCAATATCCGAAATCAGACCCATCGAATTTCTCCACCGCTTGTTTGTCCTTGCCCATTCTTGATTGCTTGAAACAACTCCCTTGATCCTAAACCAAGAGCTCTGATACCAGTTGTTGTGAATATGGCCCTCCACACCCAAGCAAACCTACAAGAATAATAATCGCACACAAACCAAGCACAAGAAATCAAAGAAAACAGAAAAGAACACAAGAAATTGTTAACCCAGTTCACCAATTTGATTGGCTACGTCTGGGGGCACTACCAAGCCAGGATCTTGCACTATGTATGTAAATTATGTGTTACCATGAATAAAGGGGCGGAACATTGCTTTATATATGTGCCCCGGAAATAAAAACCAAACCCTAGCTAAGCCCAGGAAAATAAAAGCCCGTCAAACAAGTCCTCCCTCGGCTGGCCTTGAGGCGCCCGCCTCAAGGGTGGTCATGCGGCCGCCTGAGCTTGACCCAACTCTTGCCTAACTCTCGGCCTATGAGGCGCCCGCCAAGCCATGATCCGTGCGCCCGCCTCAAGCTCCCTGCGCCAACGCCAAACAGCTGGACGCGAGGCGCCCGCCTCGCCATCCCCAGGCGCCCGCCTCATATTCCTTGAGAAATCCTCCCTTGGTTGGTCTTCTATCCCAACACCCCTAAGGTTTGGATAAGTCACACTGCCCCTTTTGTTAATTTTATGTAAAATCCAAAATATATTGAAGATTGTGAAGTAAAATAGTCCTCCGTACATAAAATTGACAAAAGGGAGAAACCGAGACGAAACCAAACCGAGAGGGGAGGTTGCACTTGCATGGGGCTTATCCAAACTTCAATGTGGGCAATGAATTAAACCATTATTACACAAATTTATTTGTGTCAACTTAAAACATGAAAATCAAAATATGTACAATGGTGAATCTATAGCTGACACATACCTTGACATGTGTGATTGGAAACTGAGAAGTACGGAAGGTTTCCTGTGTTTCTGAAATATTTAAACCTGTACGACAATCAGCTGAACGGAACTATAACTAAAAACATGGGGACACTCTTACAGCTTGAGTACTTGGATCTCTCTTACAACTCTCTCACTGGTACTCTCTCTGAAGCTCACTTTTCAAATCTCTCACTCTTAACCTATCTCCACTTGTCCGGCAATGCTTTACAAATAAAAGTAAGCCCTCAATGGTCTCCCCATTTTCAGCTATTTTTTATCGACTTGAGATCTTGCAATCTTGGCCCACTTTTTCCAAATTGGATTAGAACTCGAGAAAAACTTGAAATATCTTGATATTTCCAGCAATGGAATTTCGTATAGCATCCCACCATGGTTTTGGGACCTTTCCACAATGGATTCATTTTTTAATTTATCTTCAAACAATTTCGGAGGCATCATTCCTGATTTATCATCAAAGGTTTTTCGAAATTATGACCTGAGTTCAAATAATTTTGAGGGCCCGATACCATTATTTCCTTCTACTTCTGAGTCGATACATCTTTCAAGGAATAAATTTACTGGGAATCTCGATTTCTTATGCCAATTAAGTGGTCCGGCCTTGTCCTTCCTTGACATCTCATACAATTTACTAACCGGAGGGCTTCCTGATTGTTTGGGAAAACTAGGAAATCTTACTGTTGTTAACTTAGCGCACAACAGACTTTCCGGGGAAATCCCGTCTTCTATTGGATCCTTACTTCTCTTGGAATCATTATACTTGTACAACAATAGTGTTGTGCAATCGCAGCGGAAGCAAGAACACAAAACTCAAGAACACACACAAGCAATTAATCGGGAAATCGAAAGAGAAAGAGAAGAGATTAATTGGGGTTTTGAAGCCTCCGTTTCTGTATTTTATTTGCTCAAAATCTGTACCAAGTTTACTAGGTTACAAGGCGACTATTTATATGCACCTACAGACCTAGCCCTACTTAGATTATACAAACATCAGAAACCCACGGCCCATAAACCCTTCCAGCTTGAGGCGTCCGCCCCAACTGAACCAGGCGCCCGCCTGACCTTTGTGCAATGCCAGGCTGCTCCTCGGCGTGTGAAGCGCCCGCCTCGGACATCAAGAAGCGGCCGCCTGGCGCTAGACCACTCAACGCCAAATCTACTGACCATGAGGCGCCCGCCAAGCCAAGCCTCGAGCGCCCGCCTCAAACCAAGATCGCCAAGGCCCCATCCCTGCGTCCCAAGCGTCCGCCTCACTCTATGTGGGGTGCCCGCCTCGCCAGCAGTCGATCCAGCCTTGAGGAAATGAGCCACATCCAACAATCTCCACCTTGGCGAGTGTTCACCCAAACCAACAGAAGATACATGGAACCAGCTCGAACCTCCCCATCTCTAACAGCTCGAGATGTGCAACAAGTCCAAACAATGCTTGAACTTGTCTGTAGTAATCGGCTTCGTCAACATATCCGCAGCATTCTCCGTAGTGTGAACCTTTTCTAGCACAACCTCACCCATATCAATCAACTCCCGAATCTTATGAAACCGAACATCAATGTGCTTCGACCGTTGATGATAAATGTGATTCTTCGCTAGAAATATCGCGCTTTGACTGTCACAAAGCAACTTTACTCCACCTTGCTCAATGCCCAACTCGTTGACCAAACCCCGAAGCCATAAGGCCTCCTTTGCAGCTTCAACTGCTGCCTTATACTCCGCTTCCGTTGTAGACAAAGCAATGATAGATTGGATCATAGATCTCCAACATATGGGTCCACCACCAAGAGTAAACGCATAACCCGTAGTCGACCTGCTCTGATACCAGTTGTTGTGCAATCGCAGCGGAAGCAAGAACACAAAACTCAAGAACACACACAAGCAATTAATCGGGAAATCGAAAGAGAAAGAGAAGAGATTAATTGGGGTTTTGAAGCCTCCGTTTCTGTATTTTATTTGCTCAAAATCTGTACCAAGTTTACTAGGTTACAAGGCGACTATTTATATGCACCTACAGACCTAGCCCTACTTAGATTATACAAACATCAGAAACCCACGGCCCATAAACCCTTCCCGGCTTGAGGCGTCCGCCCCAACCGAACAGGGCGCCCGCGCGACCTTTGTGTAATGCCAGGCTGCTCCTCGGCGTGTGAAGCGCCCGCCTCGGACATCAAGAAGCGGCGCCACGGCGCTAGACCACTCAACGCCAAATCTGGCCGACCATGAGGCGCCCGCGAGCCAAGCCTCGAGCGCCCGCCTCAAACCAAGATCGCCAAGGCCCCATCCCTGCGTCCCAAGCGTCCGCCTCACTCTATGTGGGGCGCCCGCCTCGCCAGCAGTCGATCCAGCCTTGAGGAAACGAGCCACATCCAACAAATAGCTTTGAAGGGGAGCTTCCTCTGTCCTTGTCAAATTCTGTACAGTTGATCTTCTTGGATGTTGGAGTGAACAAGTTAACCGGAAATGTACCTGCTTGGATTGGGGGGAATATATCGCAGCTCCACGTTCTCGGTCTGCGATCAAATAAATTTAATGGGACCATCCCTATAAATTTATGTCAGTTAAATGAACTTCAAGTCTTGGACCTTTCTCAAAACAACTTACACGGAACCATTCCTCCATGTTTAAACAACCTCAGTGCCATGGTTAAGAAAGGAATTGAACTTAATAATCATCCACTTGATGTACCATATATGGCTGTCCAATTCTATACCGACTATTCAGTGATAGGATGGCAAGGTAGAGAGCTTGAATTTGGAAATAATCTGAGACTATTGAAGCTCATTGATTTCTCAAGCAAATAACTTGAGTGGAGAAATTCCTAATGAAATAACACAGTTGTTTGAGTTGGTAGCTCTGAGCTTATCCAGAAATGCATTGCAGGGTATTGGTCAGCTGAAGTCAATTGTGTCTCTCGATTTATCTAGAAACTGATTTTCTGATAAGATACCTACGAGTTTGTCTCAGCTTAGTTTCTTAAGTTCTCTAGACTTGTCGTACAACGAGTTTTCAGGGAAAATACCATCAGGCACTCAACTCCAAAGCTTTGATGCATCCAAGTTTATCGGTAATGTTGGACTGTGTGGGCCTCCACTTACATCAAAATGCCCTGGAGAATCCCCAGGTTTCGTTGTTGATGGTGTTGGCAATGAAGAGAATGATGATGATGAGTTTACGAAATGGCTCTACATTGGTATGGCTTCAGGTTTCAAGTTCTTGGATTTTGGGGAATATGTGGTGCTTTGCTTCTCAATCGCCGTGGTAGACATGCCTTTTTCCGCTTCACGAATGACTTGATGGACTGGGTGTATGTGAAAATTGCAACCCGCAAATTCTGTAGATAAGACCAAATACTTATAGTATGTATTCTTATTGTTGCTTTTACAAGCATGTGCAAAGTTTATCCTAATGTATCATATTACCTTTGATGTAGCATCATAAATTAATAGCTAAATAAACTGTCTTAATTATGAAGTTCAATTGCTCTCTGAAGTTTTGTATCAAGAGTTCCCTTCGCTTGGTTCATTATACCAAATTTTCGTACTACCTTTATCCCAAAATTGACCCAAAAAATTTCGAATTTGCTCTTTATTTTAACTTAATGATGTATGTTTTCTATTACACGTTATTAGCTTATTTAGAATGTTATCTCTCATACGCTACTCCCTCTGTCACAAAATGTATTCATATTTCACTTTAAAGGGTATTCGGTGAATATTTTAGCTCCGTATTAGAACAATCTCAGGGCGTGGTCTCCACCAAATCACTTACAAATAATCAGCTAACTTATAAAAACTGTCACATTAACACGGCTAAATATTTTAAAAAATCACTCATTACCTAAATTGACATCGTCACAAACGTGAAGATAGTTTACATTTGCGTTAGTTTACCAACTCATCTAAAAGTTTAAGCGTAGAGTCTACGCATTGATAAGGTTGCCAAAATTCTGAGTAAGAATTGTGTTGGAGCAATTAGTAACAGCTCCACCAGGATTATTTTCAGGGCCGGCTATTAGCATGAGCGGGGTGAGCGCTCGCTCCGGGCCTCATAATTTTGAGGGGCACCATTTAAAAAAAAAAACCATTATATATATGTATTATATTTGAAAAAAATAAAAATCATCCAATTAGATAATTTGAGTCAAATTAGGTAGTATATTAAAAATCATATTATATAGTATTTTAATAGAAATCTACTTCTTTATTTACATCTTAACAGATTTTTTGATAGAATTAATTATTAAGTCTACGGCATTTAACGCGACTCCTCGTCTTCCTCCTCCATTCGGCTCCATCACCGCCGTATTCTTCTCCTCTCCAACGTCTTTTTTTTTTACAACTACAAATTCTCTTTTCTAAGTTCTCAATAGAATATCAAAACTTACTTTCGCATATTGCAATAGGAAAATTCACTTTCATCTGCAATGATAGAAAATCCGATTTCAAACTACTCCGTCGCAGATTCATGATTCATCTCTTTGCCGGGTTCTTTCGTTCTTTTCATACTTTATAATTTTAAGATATGAGTTTTAGAATTAGGAAACAAGATTCCGGATGTGAAAAACGTAAAAAGCAAAAAAGAATTGAAGTTTTCAATCAATCACAAAAGGGAGCCCTTGATAAATTTATGATAAAAAATTCACATATTTTCTTGCATTTTATTTTTTTAAGTGTTTTTGGGGCCTCATTTTGAACTTTGCACAGGGCCTCTAAATTATGAGAACCGGCGCTGATAATTTTTGTTCTTCTCAACATGCCATTCTCTCTTTTTGGCTCACTAAGTTTTTCCCAGAAAAAAGTGTTCACAAATCATTCCCAAAATAAGAGTCCAATTCTGGCTAACTTGGTTTATGGCTCGCCCAGTTTCCAATTCGTGCCCACAGCCATATTCAAGGTTCGAACATCAGTGTGATTCCGACACAAATGGCAAGCAAAACATAAATTTGTACACGTCTACTTGTATCAAATACAAAGGCTAATTTTGTCGAGATCACCATCGCCTGCCTGCCTAAGATGTGCCTATGGACCTGCAAACTATACATAATTTGTACACGTCTACTTTGGTATAAATAATGTTTTACAAACAAACATTGAATGCTCCTGGTGCAGATAAACTCCCTCCCTAGCATCATTTTCCGGTTTTTACACTCGAAATGCAAATTACAATGTTAAAGAGAAGAAATAATCCTCACTCCCGTCGGCCTTCTTGTCTTTAACATATCCTCCGTTCAGCTTAGCCTCTCTAACATGCTTGAAAATAATCAAGACACAGTTTTTCCATAGCAAACACAAGCAAGATAGAGATTCTATGCCCACTTCTCCTGCACATTTAAACCCAAAAGCAATGTCAATAATCCCTACCTTAAACTAAGACCTACACACACAAGCTAATGTCTTCTTTTCCAATTGCCCATCCCCGTAAGGTTTGGATAAGTCACACTGTCCCTTTTGTTGATTTGAACTTCATAATTTTAATTCATGCGCCTTTTGTGTTAGAATTCTTAAATTTGAGGTTTAAACTATATTAGAATACTATTATATGTAGAATTTTAAAATTTATTTAATGTTTCATTCATGTTCATAGCACATTTTATGCTTTGTTTATGTGTTGCATGTATATAGATATATATTTTCTATTTTTTACTAATTTTTTGTTTTATTTTACTCCTTGCTCGCCTTTTTGCCGCCCGCCTCTCGCCTTTCCAAAAATGACATTTATTTTGGCACAAAAATTTCTTGAAAATCGACATTCATTTAGAGACACATGGAGTATTATTTTTCTAACATAAAAACTTCAGACATTGATGTTATCTAATTGTAACCCTCGTTCATCAAAAAGGCAAGCTAGAAGATTCATGTGAGATTTTTTGGATTATTGCTCAGTTTCACCGGTAATGATGAACTCAAAAGGTCCAACGTTTTGAAAAGGCACTCTACAATGCGATGAAGTGTTTTCTTAAACACGGACTCAACATTGTGTACAAAGGTCTCATTTGTTCACAACACAAGTTTTCTTTCTTATCCTTTTGGGGAATACGTTCCATGTTTGAAATTTTGAAATAATTATTTCAGATGTGCAAGTCCATGCTCCAACTCTAGTCATGTTGCTCTGCTTGTGTATCATAAACAGAAAAGAAGCTGAAGGGGATCTCAGAGTTTTGAAGAACTGGTAAGAACAAATGAGAACAAGAAACTGAACCTGATCGCTGAAGACAGCATTGCGAGACATGACCACGCCCCATCTGGTACCCGCTGTTGACATGGATGTCACATGAAACCCTTCTCTCCACTTCTTGTCAATCCACTTAAAAGGAAATGAGTCGCTTACTTTATACGACTGTTGAGAGTACTTGGTGCCTGCCAAAATTGGTCATAAAACAGTTCATAGACAAAAAGTTCAGCAACAAAATTTGGCTTGTCAAAACCAATAACAAATTACATTCATCACTATCAGGATTCAACAGATTTGTTTAATACTCCATCCCTCCCATTTTAAGGCTTTTACTTTCTTTTTTGGTCAGTCCCAGTTTTAGGTTCTTAGTTTGCTTTATTCCATAGATTTCATAGAATTACAAAAAAACAAAACAAAAAAAAAGGGTTACGTACCTATCTACTTTTCCCCCACTAGCTTTATGAATAGTGTTTTGGACAATTATGTCCCCAACACACTACTATTGTTGCCCATTTTGCATTGGTTCCTAATTAAGCGTGTAAAGTCAAACTAAGAAACTTAAATCGGGACGGAGGGAATAAATTAAGAAGTATGTCAGGATAAGAACTTAGCAAACCATCGCTTCTAAGAACCAGCAATACATATTTAAATCATGGTTCTAGAAAGAAACTAACATAATACGGACTTCAATAGTATAACTTCACTAATGAATCTTATTTCTTGTAATCATCCAAAAACCATCAACATGTTCAATTCTGGTCATTCTGTTTCTCGTATATTTGTAATTGACACATTCAGATAGACAAATAAAATAATACTCCCTCCTTCCAAAAATAAATGTCGCATTTGACTTGTCAACATTTTTAAGAAGGGTGCTTTACTAGTTTGTACATTGCCTGTACAAGGATAAAATTGCACCGAGTCTCTTCCCTTATTTAGAAACACGACAATTATTCTGGGATGGACCGAAAAGAAAAGTACGACATTTATTATGGGTCGGAGAGAGTATAAAACAAAACCTCTGCACTGCGTGTCAACAAAATTCACGGAAATATCAAATGCTTGAACAAACATGCCCATTAGACCACCTTTTCATATGATGATGCGGCAACAAATGTGCTTTTGTGAAATGGAAAACCAGAAATAAGCATCGACCACAAGCAACTATAGTATCCGTATTCATTTTCATATACTCCAAGACCAAATATACCTTTGGACATCACCACAAGAGAACTTCCATTGTTAGACCCAGCAATACAACTCTAAGATCAATGAAAGAACAAACTATGCAAGAAGAAAGGAGAAAGCTCATAGACTTGGTTAGTGAAGCCCGTTCCAGCGTCCATTGTAAGAGCCCACAGGTTGGAACAGGATGCCACAGAACTTATAAGTAAACCATCAGCGTTTCCTCTTTCCACATGTTGTGGCAGTCTTGCATCCGCCACAATGTAATGGTACCTACATGGACACAATGAGCAGTTTACTTATCCATATAAAGAGAAAACATTCAGGACAAGACAAGGCTCATTGCTCTTTTGGAACCACAGGCAAGACAATGATCAGCAGCATGCAAAAAGTCCTGATGGTCTTGGATAAATTGGGCAGATTCATCATGGGATCAAATGGGTTTTTGTCTCACATATTTCAGGCAGACTCAGTAAAGACACCAAAAGAATTTACCAACTCCATGTTGGAAAAAATGAAGGCAAATGCATGTACATGACAAGCAAAAGAATCATAAACTCATGCCGTTTCCAATCACCCTTATCCAAGTTTTCTTAGGCCTTCCCCTACCCCTCACCATTTTATCACTTCTCCACACTTCAGGCCTCCTAACCGGAGCATCACTCAGTCTCCATCTCACATGACCAAACCACCTTAGGCGATTTTCCCTCATTAGAGCAACAAAAGTTAATCTATGAAGCTATCTGAAGTGCCAAAGTAAGTCCAAGAAGATATAAATGCAAGTACTACCTGATATCCTTGCCATGGCAGCCTGCCTTTGTGAAGAAAAATCAATGTATATGCAAGAGACTCCAGATCATCTCTTCTACTAGCAGTCCTTCCCAAATAAGCATGCACACTTGCGTATCTAACAGTTCCTCTGCGTGAATTCAAGAAATAAGTGAATCAGAATTGTGAAAAGAACAGTTAAAACTTAAGTAATTGCACCATAGAAAAATACTTTACCTAAACATATCAGGTCGTTGATCATACTCAACATGCTGACCACTGCTATTTTCTCTCCACTTAGTCAACATGCTGACCACTGCAAATTAAACAATAATCCACTGAATTAAACTTTACTGACCTAATCCCAAGTCAACAAGAAACAGTTTCTTTTCTTGAGTTGTTGATGGCTGGCCTAGTAAAAAGTTCTCTAGCTTTACATCTCCATGCACATAACTGACCATCATAGAATGATATGTAAGAAACAGAAATAGAAATGGAATTCAGCCACAGGGAAAAGTCATCAGAATCTCATCAGCAGCGCGGGGGAGTGGGTAACTAACTAAATCAATTAGGAACTAAAAAAAAACAGTTGAGGAATTTTACACATCATACCCCTTCGAGTGCATCTTCTCCAAGATCGACAAAGACTCCACAGCAATACAAGCTACCATTTCGGATGACATCCTGGAGCATAGAGATTTGAAGAAAAGACATGAGATGCCAAAACAATACAAGGATCCAGAGTAATGATAATAAAGTAATACGAAGTACTCCCTCCGTACCTAAATGAATGTCCAAATTCAAGAAATTTTTGTCACAAAATGAATGTCATTTTTGTAAATAACTTAGTTCCTACACGCTTTTTTACCCAAAAAAAAATAATCGCTATTCATTTTATTATCGTAAAACTAAATGTTTAGAAAGTGGATAACAAGAATATTTATGCATCTTTGCCATTAAAATGTATAAAAAAAACACATTTTCAGAGTGTCCCTTAAAATGAAATTTGGACATTTATTTACGGACGAAGGGAGTATATGCTAAGATGCTGTGAGAAAAAATTGCATCCCTGAAATGATATTAACCACAGAAAAAGCTGACTAAAGAAAAATCTTAAGCATGTCTCAACCAGCTACATATACAAAGCAGCGCATATATGCAGCAAAGCAATCCTTTGGGGTTGAAAATAAGCTCAATCTTCTCAACCATAGCAGATATAGTGTGCAAGTATCGTGGGCCCAAAATTAGCTAACTAACAAACAGTACATAAAAGAGAAATATGCATATTTCAAGAGCATATGATTTGCCTTGTTTGATTTCAGCTGAATTTCTACTTTATGGTTTATGGGTGATATGAAATGGTCATGTTTAATTTGGGTCTATCAGAAGTGTTTATGATCGGTAATAAAGAAGGGTATCATGGGAATTATGGAAGTTCCATTAAAAAAAAAAAACATCCTTGTCTGGGTATTAAAGAAGGGTATAATGGATGTTATGAATGTTTCATTAAAAAGCACGATCCATCCTTGTTTTTAATAGAACCAATAACCACCAAGGCAAGTGTTTATGGTTTTATTCAAGCATTGTATGTCTTGTATATATAAGTGAGTTACGGGCCAAAACTAAATCAAACACATACTTTTTAGATAAGTGCATCTGAGTTAGAGCAGCAAAAATCAAATAACTCAACTTGCACAAGCTGTGAGTAAATAGTAAATATGACTAGGCTTCTATATATGGGCGTTAAGCCATGGCAAATGACGTCAAACGAGGTGATTCAATGGTGTAGGAACAAGCCCCACATAAACAGGCTCAACTTTTAAGACCGACTTATTTCAATTATGTTCTTAAAGACAATATTGATCTCACTGTCACGAGAGGATAATATGTCTGTTGATTTGTAAATAAATCGCCTAGAGAATGCAAGTACCATTTTGAACGCCAATCATGAACAGTTGTTCAACATTTAGCTGCAGATTCTAGCCTTTCAGGTAAAGCAACAATATAGTTATACCTAATCCGCACATATATGAAAGGTTGTTGTCCACACACACACACCAACAACAATCCCGTTTTAACCACCCATTGAGGTCTTATATCGATTTGTCAAACCAACAACCCCCAAACTATTCTAGTCAGTACGTTGATGTGCAACTTCCATCACACGACTTCAACAAAAGCAAATGAAAATCATGAAAGAAAGAAAGAATGAAGAAGAATTTAATGAAGCTAAAAGAATGCCACCATGGATGGATATTCAGTTCCTCTAGAGCCTAAGAAAAATCAATGTGCAAAAACTAGATAATAGTAAAACAAAAATGGATGCTATCAGATGCACAAGCCTAGGTACTCACGATTGTCCTGAAGAATGAAAACGTGAGTTTTATGGGAACATAATTATGTTTCCTTATTTCAAAAGACTTCTATATGGTAAGAAGATTTTGGGACTTTCATGGAGATTTATAAGTATCTTACTTTTATTAAGAGATTGTAATTATGTAAATATCTTTTATTTATGTACATAGTTTTATATTAGGACTAACCTACTAATATTTGATTTCCTTGTGAGTGTGTTTATGTTTTCATATAGGAAAAGGATTCTCACAAAGGAAGAGGTCGATTGCATGAAGATCTTCTCAATGGTGCACTATAAATACAAGGCATTCAGCACAAAGAGAAGCTACGGTTTTAGAGAGAAAAATACACTTACTTCATAGCATTCGATTGAGTTGTGTTTAGGTTGTGAGCTTACATCCGTAACTCACATCTAGGTTTTTATAAAGTTCTCTTGTTTTACTTCTGATTGAATAAGTCCTACTTGGGAAAGGGGAGTTGTTCATATCGTAGAAGGTGATTAGAACTTGTTTAGTATTTTCATATTTTAGTTTTTCACTTATTTGTTTTTGTAAGAAACATAAGTTTTTATAGTGAAAAGTTTTTGGGCGTAAGCCTAGTTTGCTGATCACACAGATCAGTAAGCGTATATAACTCTTGAGTTATTGCATTTTATTTGCATTTAATTATTTTATTCCGCTGCATTATCTGTGGATGTGTGGACAGTTGTGAGACACATCTGTACTCACATCCTTTGCCTATTGCGTGATCCAAGTTTCCTAGCTACACGAAACTTTCAATTGGTATCAGAGCCAACTCTCGAAATATTACTGAGTGTTGATCCAGAAAGTGTAGTCATTATGGAATGCCAAAATCACCAAAATAGGCCTCCTGTCTTGGATGGCACAAATTATTCTCTTTGGAAGTCTAAGATGCGAAATTACATCAAAAGTATTGATGAAAGAGCTTGGATGTGCATTCTTGTTGCATGGCAACCTCCTACTGTGGAGAAAAAGCCATCTTCTGGTGTTGGTGAGTCCTTCTTTGAAAGAAAACCTGAAGAACAATGGACTCTTGATGAAATACAAGCTGCAAATTACAATTCAAAAGCCATGGGTGCTATTTCCGGCCATGTTTCGGGAATATGTACACGCTTATAACAAATGAGAGTATAGCCAAAGCTGGCAGGATATTTTGCAAACTCAATGTGAGGGAGCACCAAGTGTGAAGGCTACCAGGCTTAGAATTTTAATGGATAGGTTTGAGTTACTTCGAATGGAAGAAACCGAGGATATTGTGTCATATCTTTGCTAAGATTCATGAGATTTCAAATGAATGCACAAGTCTAGGAGAATCTATCTCCAATGCAAGACTTGTTAGTAAAATTCTAAGGACCTTGCACGAGAGGTTTAACATTAAAGTAGGCGTGATTGAAGAAACAAAAGACACAAATCTTGTAGGTCTTGACACTATCATAGGAATCTTGACGTGTTTGAGCTTAACCTTGAGGCTCGGAAGAAGAACAAAACACACAGTCTTGCCCTTAAAAGTGCTTCTTTGCTCTACCAAAAGAGCTTGTGGAATTATCCTCTGAAATTGACAAGTCTAATCTTGAAGATGAGGATGTTGCTTTTATTTCAAAGAAATTCGGTTCTATCTTGAAAAATAGAAGGATAAGCAAATTCCCCAATAGACCTACTTCGATCTTCTTGAAAAGCCAAAACCTAGCAGCGACATTTGGATTCAAGAAACCAAGTTTTGAAAATAAATCATCTGAATACGTCGAATGTAGGGCATGTCGTGGCTTTGGTCATTATGCCAATGAGTGTGCTAACACACTTAAAAAGAAGGGAATGAGCTTAACTGCTACCCTTAGTGACAGTGAGGATGAGAAAGAAGAAGTGGCTAACATGTCTGTCTTAAATTGCCATTACGTGTTTAATGCTTTTTCTGCGAGATATAGAAGAATATACTCCACGAAAATCCCTTGGATGTGGGCTCGGTTGTGTACACATCCGGTGTCACATCTGACTAGTGAACGTTTCTCTGTAAAAGGAGAGTCAGATGATGAAGATGAAGAAAGAGACATTCCCTATAAGGAACTCTTTGCCACATACAAGGAGCTGCATACAGATTGGATGAAAAGATTGGACAAAATTGAGGTACTTGTTAAGGTAAACAAATCTCTCTCTGATAAATTGGCTGCTTGTGAAGATGAAAAAGGTACTTTCAAAAGAAAATGATGCTCAAAAGATACCATTGCAAGACTAGAAGTCCTTGTGACCAAAGAGAAGTTGACCTTGAAAAATTCAAGAATGAATGTGAAAAAGCGATAATACTTTTACTAAGTTAAATAAAAGTAAAATGAAAATGGAAGAAGCTTTTTCCATGGGTCAACGTGACAAAATTGGTATAGGTTTTGAAAATAATTTTGTAAAGGAGGGATGTGAGGCTTCTACCTCTAAAAGTGTGAAAAAACAAGCTTTTAAAGAAAAAGTCATTCTGAGTGAAAAGAGACCAAGAAAGAGGCATTACATTTGTCATTCTTGCCTAGCTCCGGTCACATTAGGCCCTTACATTTACAAACTTAAGGGCGATAAAAATGCGGTAACTTCAAACGGCCTCGGATGTGTGAGAAGATGTATGCACATCCTAACACACATCCGGTCAATCTGAGACCTCTGCAACCCAAAAAGAAAAGCATTAAACAGTGGGTGGCCAAACCAATTACCACACTGCAATGTTGTCTACTCTTCCCTCAAAAATCTTGTCTGGCTCTTGGTATTTTGATAGTGGGTGCTCTAGGCACATGGCTGAAAACCAAGCAGTCCTTCTTGATTATGAAGTGATAAATGGAGGGAAAGTAAATTTTGGTGGAGGTGCTCAAGGAAAGATTGTTGGGAAAGGAACCCTAGATGTTAAGGGTCTCCCAAAATTGCACAATGTGTACCATGTGGAAGGCTTGAAAGCCAACCTAATAAGCATCGATCAGCGTGTGATGATGACCTATTTGTGAAGTTTGATAAACACTTGTGTGAAGTGTTTGATAAGGATAATAAATGTGTGTTTCTTGGTCCTAGATCTGGCGATAATTGTTACCAATTTGGTGACAATCTTTCTTGCCTAAGCTCAAAAGCTAATGATGTCAATCTGTGGCACCAAAAATTAGGGCATGCTAGGTTTGTAGAACTCGGAAGAACTTCAAAGGTTTGAAGCCATTAAAGACCTCCCTAAGGCCCGAACTTCAAGAACCACGATGTACGTGATTCATGTCAAAAGGAAAACAAACAAAAGCATCACATAAAAAGGTCAATGATGCTCCTGAACTAGATGTTTGGAGATGATTCACATGTGATTTAATGGGACCTATTGAAGTAGAAAGCTTTGGTAGGAAAAAGTATGCCTTTGTGTGTGTTGATGATTATTCTAGGTACACTTGGGTAATGTTCTTAAGAGAAAAGTCGAAACAATTGGAGAATTCAAGAATTGGTACAAAAGAGTTAGAAACCTTTATGGTCTTAAGGCTGTGAGGATTAGGTCGACCGTAGCCTTGAATATGAGAATCAAATGTTCACCAATTTTTGCAATTCTAAGGGAATCACTCATGAGTTTTACTGCACCAATCACCCCATGACAAAATGAAATTGCTTTGAAAGAAAGAATAGAACCTTGCAAGAAATGGCTAGGGTCATGCTAAGTTCAAAGAACTTGTCCAAAAATTTTGGGCGAAGCTTTAAACCTTGCTTGCCACATTGGCGATAGGGTGTTCCTAAGGATTAGTAGCCTTTGTCACTCCATATCAAATCCTCCTTGGAATGAAACCAAGCGTGAAATATTTCCATGTGTTTGGATGTGTTTGTTACATTCTCAATGATAGAGAATACTGTCCAAGTTTGATTCAAAGAGTGACAAAGCAATTTTCATTGGTTATTCCACTAATAGTAGAGCTTACGAGTTTTCAATCTTAAAACTAAGACCATTATGGAATACGCTAATGTTAAATTTGATGACTCACTTGATCTTAACCTCAAACTGCGAGGATGACATTTCGGGTTGTTTATTGGGTGGAAGAATGAAGAAACATGTCTTTGAAAAAGCAAAAGAAACTTCAGTCTTTGATAAAAATGATGAACACGATAAGGATGTAACCAAGGATGTGGACACATACGCCTCCACATCTGAACCCACATCTGCACCCACATCCACTCAAACTCCTGTGGCGAGGGCCGGTTCCTCGATTACGATCGGGATGATGCTCCGAAGGTAATGTGAATGGGTGTGTGGATAGGTCGAAAGGATATTCCTTCTAAAATCCGGAAAAACCACCCCACTTCACAAGTTGTGGGAGATGTGCATGCTCAAGTGAGAACTAGACAAAAGGACAAAGTTGATTATAGAAAAATGGGTGGTTTATGGAGTTGCTCCTCGGCATACTCCCGGGTAAGTTTACATTGTTTTGTTTCAAAAATTGAACCTAAGAATGTTCTTTGAAGCATTGAAAGATCTTGTTGGATTATGGCTATGCAAGATGAATTAATTCAATTTGAAAAGAATGAGGTATGGACTCTTGTTCCTAGACCCTCACATGGTAATGTCATAGGAACTAAATGGATTTTCAAGAACAAAGCTGATGAGCAAGGTGTGATAACTAGAAATAAAGCTAGGTTAGTTGCTCGAGGTTATACTCAAATTGAGGGAATTGATTTTGAGGAGACATTTGCTCTGTTGCAAGAATTGAGTCCATTAGGCTTTTGTTAGCCATTGCTTGTTACCTCAAGATTACTCTTCATCAAATGGATGTTAAGAGTGCCTTTCTAAATGGGATATTAAATGAGGAAGCCTATGTTGAACAACCTAAAGGCTTTGTGGACTCCAAATATCCTAATCATGTGTATAAAGGCGAAGAAAGCTACGTATGGGCTAAAGCGAAGCCCCTAGAGCTTGGTATGGTAGGTTGGTGACCATTTGCTTCAACTAGGATTCAAGAGAGGTGAGGTTGACAAAACCTTGTTTGTGAGGAGAAATAAGAAGGAGATTCTTGTGGCACAAATCTATGTAGATGACATTGTGTTTGGATCAAATTCGATCCAATGCTAGGCGAATTTGTGGATAGCATGACTTCCACATTTGAGATGAGTATGGTAGGTGAGTTGAACTTTTTCTTAGGCTTCTGATTAAGCAATTCAAAGATGGCATGTTCATTTCACGGTCTAAGTATGCCAAGAATCTTGTGAAAAAGTTTGAGCTTGAACACTCTTCACATCAAAGAACCCCGATGGGATCTTCCCAAAAGCTAAGTCATGATTCGATGGTGAGAGTGTTGATCAAACCCTTTATAGAAGCATGATAGGAAGTTTGCTTTACCTCACTGCAAGTAGAGCGACATTATGTTCGGTGTATGTCTACGTGCAAGATACCAAGCCAACCCTAAAGTGTCCCATCTTAAAGCCTTGAAAAGAATCATTAGGTATGTGAGTGGAATTTGTGAACCTAGGTTTGCATTACTCTAAAGAAACAAACACAAATTTGGTTGGGTACTGATTACGATTGGGGTGGAAATAGTGATGATAGAAAGAGTACCATGGTGGATGTTTCTACCTAGGTAATAACCTTGTGTCTTGGTATAGTAGGAAGCAAAATTGTGTGTCCTTGTCCAGCTTCTTGAAATTTGAATATGTTGCCCTTGGGAGTTCTTTGCACACAATTACTTTGGATGAATCAAATGCTAAAAGATTATGGATTGAATAGCAAAGTTTTATTGCTTTTTGTGATAACAAAAGTGCCTTGGACATATCTAAAAATCTGTTCAACATTCTAGAACAAAGCACATTGATATTAGACATCATTTCATTAGAGATCTTGTAGAGCAAAAAGCGTATTATGCGGAATTTGTTGGGGCGAAAATCAATTGGGCGATATATTTACAAAGGCATTAGATTTGGAGAGATTTTCCTCCTTGAGGAAGTCTCTTGGCTTGTGTGATATCTAAGGTTGTGAGACCGGATGTGTCTCACATCCTCTAACACATCTGTAGATTAGTTTAACGAAAAAAAAAAAAAAAAAATCATAAAAGAAAAATCCAAAAATATCATGCATTAGCACGAAATTTCTCAGTGTGGTCACTTGTGAGTCTTCATCTCTGACATTATTTTTGATCATTTAATTGTGAGTATTTCCTGTCCATGTAATCTTTTGATTACTTGGTATAACCTTCCTAGGTATCTCACGGTGGGTGCTAAAAGAAAAAAAAAAAAAAATATATGTGTGAGAAAGCATTTGCTTCACCCTTAGTATGAAGCCATACCATTGTGATCAAGTGATTTTCATAAGAAAAACTTGAAGTCAAACTTGATAAGATCATTGGGAAAAAGGGCTATCTTTGGGATCAAGTAAAGTGAAAGCTACTCACATTGCAAAAATCCTGACAAAAAATTGGTGGATGCATCCTAGAAATTTGTGCGAGATTGGATTATTGCTCATTGACTTTTTGTGATCTAAATGTGTCCCAATTTGTGACTCACATCCTATGCCACATCTATAAACTGAGAATATTTCCTTCACCTGTGTGTTTGCATCATGTTAGGCATATTGCACTTTTTAGGACATATAGGAGCTTTGTAAATATGATAGCTAATTAATTTTCTCTCTTAATTCACTCTTTGATTATATAGGTTTTTGATCTCCAATATCTTTTATGAAAGAAAAAGGTGTGTATCAATCCTTGTTTGAAAAGGTTGGAAAATTCTTTTGGGATTCTGTTTTAAATAAAGATATGCCGAAGTAAGTTTTGTTTTCATAAAAATCTTACAAAATCTTGATTTATTTTAATCGCTTATTTTCTTGGAAGGTGCTTGTGTGTAGTAACCTCAAAGGTTTTCTAGCCGTTGGAGGACTCTTAAGGTTTTTGAGGTGGGTTATACCTGTTTGGAGAAGGATTCCTAATTTTAGTAGGAAAGGGGGAGCTGTGAGTATTTAATATACCTCACATCCGTCCCATCCCCCATAAACCTTGACAAAACCCTTTGTTCTTCCTCCTCTTTGCACACAATCTCACACACTTTGCATTAATTTCTCTTTGCCTTTGTTCAACCAACCCAAATCACTCTGTTAAATGGCCGAGCATTCGAACATTAGAGAAGAAGATGTTCTTGACATTGTTCCTATTTCAATAGCCAAAAGAGAGGATTCCATACTCCTAAATCCTGTAATCTCAAAGTTTCTTGCGGATTTCTCCTCTCCATCACCCTCGTGCGATCCAACAATGGAAGCTTCTTCTCCCAAATCTCCGTCATTGGAACCCGTATTTGTTTCAACCGATGAAAACCCTAAAGCTCCATCCTCTCAGGTGATCCCACCATCGGATGTCTCCATCTCGAGGAACCTTCTTCAACTAAGAAGAGGAAGTTGTCTCAAGTAAAACCCCCAAAGTCTGCTCTGACTCCTGTGCCCCGGCGTGCTCTTCGTCGATACGGTAGGGTTCGCAAGCTGTCGAGTACCGACAAAGCCAAGAACCTAACGAAACTGGCGGGAAATCTTCAACTGCTATTGTTCTTGAAGAAGAAGAAGAAGATGAGGTAATAATTCCTCTTGTCGGGACTAGGGCTAAATCCTCTATTCCCCCTTCCTCTGTTAGTAATCCTGCTATTACCCCTTACGTGGTTGTTCCCCTTGTTGAATCGGTTATTCTGTTGATACTCCCATGTTGAACCTTTGATCCCTGTTGAGGCTGTTCCCCGTGCGAGTCTGTTGAGCCAATTGCTCCTATTTCTCCCATAATTTCATCGATCCCATTATCCCCATTATTACTTCTCCTCCTGTGGATAATGTCTCTGTCCCTGTTGTTGATCCCTCGGTTCCCTTGGTTTCTAGTCCTGTTGAGGACCTTATATCCTTTAGTGATGAAGAGCCCTTAGCTAAAATCTTGATAGATTTAAAGGGAAAGAAAAAGATGGCTGCAACTGACTTAGAGCCTTTTGATGATGAAACTGACTCAAGTTCAGATGATGATGATACTGCCTCAGATGAGAACTTCAAGCTTGGAAGAGAAGAGCTTGATCGGGAAAAGAAGACCAAGAGATTGATTCCTCGATGCGATGACAGCGAGGTTGAACCCGTCATTGTTCCATTCCTGTGAAGGATGTGTCTAAGGATGTGCCCACATCTAGACGCACATCTACTCGAAAGAAAGCTGAACAGGGTATGTCATCTTCTGTTTCTCTGGTCTCTAACCCCAAACCCTTTTCCAAAAAGTTTTTATCCAAAAAGGCTGCTGATAGGTTTGCTTTAATTTCCTCTAAAGCCTTTGTTGTTGAGATGAAAAGGGATAGGGAGACTTTTGCTAAGCTTGGTATGGACAAGTTTTTTGAGGAAAGAGGATTATTCTTGGTGTGGACCATCCCCTTCCCTTCTACCCCAAATTGGTTTATGAGTTCTATGCAAATCTGCCTAAGGGATTAGATAAAACTTATCCTCATTCTCCTGGTGTTTATGTTAGAGGAGTATTTGTTCCTTTTACCCCTTCTATCATCAATGATTTTCTTGGGTTGTATGATTTTTTGGATGAATTGGTTTCTATTGAGGATGATGAACTTGTGTCTGCCATTACACATGGCAAAGTAACCTCTTGGCCTGTGAAGCCTAAGGATTTAGGGAGTGGATCTTTATCTTCCCTTTATTGTTTTCTTCACTCCATCCTTGTTGCCAATCTTTGCCCCTCCAATAACAAAACCTCAGTTACTAGGGTGCAAGCCTTGCTTCTTTACAGATTGGGAATTAAGAAGCACATTAATTTTGGTGACTTTATCTTTAGAAAGATTTGTGATTATGGAGAGTCTCCATCAAAGAAATGGTCTTTACCCTATCCTTCCTTGATTTCCCAAATCCTCATTGCCCGATGGGTAAAGCTGAGAAAGGAGAAGAAATTGTTGAAAATTTTGCTCTCTTTAAGGAATCTAAGACCTTGCTTGACCTAAGCAAAGACATGTGGATCTTCCTTTGGGCGAGTTCTGAAATAGGTATGGAAGATGTGGACACATCGGGTGTCACATACGAAGAAAATTTTATTGCTCGAGATGAAGGATTTAGATCTTTGCCATTATAGATGCGAAGCTCAAGCTCGAAGCCTCCATTGCCCGTGCCAACAATTTGAAAGCTCTTAGGGATAATCTCCTTAGATGGCATGCTAAACTTTCTTGTCAAAAAGGGGGAGAATCTAGTTCTAATCTTTGCTTCTGCTTCTTTGGAAGTGAAGTACGGGATCTTTGCTTTGTTAATCTTCTTCTTTGCTAAAGCTATGGCTGGTTTTAAATGGAGACATTTTGATCTGTGATTTAGGGGGAGAAAAGTTTTTTGGTTGTTTTGCTATGATGGTTGTTAAAGACAATTTTTAATTTTCTGCTTTAGTTTTTTAGTTTTTAAAACAATGGTTTGTAATAGCTTTAAGTAGGACATGGCTGAATGGTTTTTTCTTTTGCTCAATGAACTGCTGGTATTCTGTTCTAATACTTGTTTTGCAGTTTTTATGTGTGGATGTGTATACACATCTGGACACACATCCATTCAGGGGGAGTCATGCTCTTTCTATATTCTGTGGTCATAATATTATGTTTGTTATAAATCTTTAGTTTTGACCAGAAAGTCCAAAATAGGGGGAGATTGAAAACGTGAGTTTTATGGGAACATAATTATGTTTCCTTATTTCAAAAGACTTCTATATGGTAAGAAGATTTTGGGACTTTCATGGAGATTTATAAGTATCTTACTTTTATTAAGAGATTGTAATTATGTAAATATCTTTTATTTATGTACATAGTTTTATATTAGGACTAACCTACTAATATTTGATTTCCTTGTGAGTGTGTTTATGTTTTCATATAGGAAAAGGATTCTCACAAAGGAAGAGGTCGATTGCATGAAGATCTTCTCAATGGTGCACTATAAATACAAGGCATTCAGCACAAAGAGAAGCTACGGTTTTAGAGAGAAAAATACACTTACTTCATAGCATTCGATTGAGTTGTGTTTAGGTTGTGAGCTTACATCCGTAACTCACATCTAGGTTTTTATAAAGTTCTCTTGTTTTACTTCTGATTGAATAAGTCCTACTTGGGAAAGGGGAGTTGTTCATATCGTAGAAGGTGATTAGAACTTGTTTAGTATTTTCATATTTTAGTTTTTCACTTATTTGTTTTTGTAAGAAACATAAGTTTTTATAGTGAAAAGTTTTTGGGCGTAAGCCTAGTTTGCGATCACACGGATCGATGGCGTATATAACTCTTGAGTTATTGCATTTTATTTGCATTTAATTATTTTATTCCGCTGCATTATCTGTGGATGTGTGGACAGTTGTGAGACACATCTGTACTCACATCCTTTGCCTATTGCGTGATCCAAGTTTCCTAGCTACACGAAACTTTCAAAGAATTCCATACATCCCATAAGCTAGGTCCAAGCATGTCCATAACCTGAAAAATAGCACTTGGATGAATGTTATACAATATACAGTTATTACTATTACTAGCTAAAAGAGAAAGTTACAGAGAAAATATTGAAAAAACATACTGATAACTAGTAATAGCAAAAATATATGTGAGCCAACTTAATCATACCATTACATAGTAGTCTCCTTGCTTTCCCTCGTAATGTAATTTAGGTACCCCATGACTACCACCTAAAGTAATCCCAGAATAAGTAGCACACATACTTGGAGGACCATAGTTGCAGCCTTTACTGTTTCTGTGCTCAAATTTTAAAGCAACCTGTAATATAAAAGACAAATCAGAGAAACCATGTAAAATATTTAGTCAGAAAAAAAAGTGGCATAAAAATTGTAAATTCCTCTTAAAAGGCCCCCACCTCCAGGGCTGCAGAACCGGTTGCCCGTTCATTTCCACCAGTAACTCGTCGACCAACAAATACCTGACAAAACCCACCTTTTCCCAACTTTCTCTCAACCTTATACTGTGGCGACCCTCCTACTTGAACCTGATAACCAGCCACATCAAGATAATAGAAGCCAATGAGCCCCACATTTTGCATTATAAGTTTTGTACCAAGAAGTTCTAAAATCATGCACCACAATAACATGGTGTTGGATGACGAACCAAACATCCTATAGGAGCCTCATCTGCACATAGCATATAGGAGCCTACATAGCGTACACTACGCCTTCAAGTACATTGTGAAACACTTAGAAGTACCGAACAAGCTACATATTATATTCCTGAATCAAATGTACACCGAGGTAAGGCATCAGGTGAGAAAAACAAAGACTTAGTTAAATGTAAAGATTAGAACTTACAGCAATGCACAAGACAGGGGATAACAACTAAGGAAGCATTTTAGGTCCTCATACAAGTAAAACTTAGGAAACAGACAGAACCACAATGAAAAAATAAAGTCAAATACAACTAGAACTAACTTGCTCTTCCTTTTTGTGACAGACTGTAAATATGATAACCAATGTAAGGTGAGACATGTATGCCAAACACTAATGAGCTTCTCATAACAACAAAATCCAGCGACTAATTTGTCTAGCATTCCATTTAGCATACTAAAACTTGCAATTACATGTAAAATGGATATGTTTTCATTCACACCGAAAATAATAAATTTCCCCACAATACAAGTAGTTGATTTCAACTTCCAATTCTTTCAGAAAAGCACACAGAAACAAATAATATCAACTTATGTATCCTTATTAACTAAAGGTGAACAGAAAATCAAAGAGAAGCTTTTTCCCTTCATATTGACCTTGAACAGGTCAGCCCCACTTGAATCTTTGATCAGACACATCCTGTCTTCAAACACAACTTTATAGCCTTTTTCAAGCAGTTGGCCCACACTCAACAGGTTCTGATTAATTTCAGGAACATAAAGAACATCTTGAATTAACTTAGTATGAGACTACTTTCAATAGCAATAGTTCCTTTACCTTTCACAGCAATGAAATCTCCATTTCCAATTCTGACTTGTGAGACAATCGCCTTATTAAGTTCTTTAAAAAGCTCAATATCATGTGTCATATATGGTTGGTGCAGCCGCTATCAATCAGCCAACTCTCATTTGCTATGCTAGTTGCAAAATAAGAGGCAACAAATAGCTGATCCTCCTTCTGCTCGACAACCTGAGCCTCACTTTGCTGATATTGCTCTTTGGACTTGCATATCTTTGCAATATGCCCCAAGAGTTTGCACTTGTTGCATCTAACATCCGGCCTCCTCCAACATTTGTGAGGTGCATGACCCTTCTTTCCACAGTGTTGACATGGTGAATAGTCTGGCTTTTCACTTCCTTTGCCCTTGATGTAAGCTTGATCATCTGCACTCTTCTTTCCATTTCTCTTCTTCCCCTTATTATTGTGGCTAATGTGCAACTTTTCTGCTAGAGCTCCTTCAATGGTGCCTTCAAGTCTCATCAGCCTTCTTTGCTCTTGAGCTTGCAAAGCACTTAATAATTCTGCCAACGTAATGCTCGACAAATCCTTAGAGTTTTCCAATGAAGAAATCGTGGATTCAAATCATTCTGGAATGGAAACCAGAATCTTTTGAACAATCCTCAAATCAGGAAACTCTTTGCCAAGCAATCTTACCTGATTTACAATGCTCAGAAGTCTATCAGAGTATTCTTTGATAGTCTCTGATTCCTTCATTCTTTGCATTTCATATTCCCCGATCAAATTCAGCTCACGCATCCCTTTAATTTTCTCATCACCTTCATACTCCTTGAGAAAATCCCAGATTTCCTTGGCTGATTTCAAGGTCATAATCCTGGTAAAAAATAGTTGTAGAAACGGCACTAAACAAGCACGACTTAGCCTTTGATTTTCTTCGCCTCTTCTCCTAGTGGTTCTTCATTTGTGCAACCATTGGATTTGCTGGAAGAGGAGTAATTTCGTAATCCTCCTCAACAACTTCCCAAAGGTCATTTGCTTCCAAATAGGACTCCATTCTAATTGCCCAAACTTGGTAGTTTTCACCTTCAAATACTGAAGGTGCTATAGCTGAAAAAGGAATTTCAGATTGCATATTGTGAAGGTTATATTTCCTAACAAAGTTGGTTTAATGGTAATCTCTCAATTCAATTCTCACTCACAGGTCCCTCAAAGAAGATAAGCTCTGATACCAATTTATAGTAATAATAAGAAAGAGATGAAAGACTGATATTTCATTCAAGTGAAAAACTTACTTAAAATACAGAAAAATAACTAATAACCTGAAACTTCTACCATATTTCCATGTACCGCCACTAACATAAAACATGGCAACTACTTAGCTAAAAAACAGCAACTAAACATGACCAAGTAAAAATGCATAAAACAAACACCTAAAAACTAGGATAAGCTGCAGCTACTAGAGACATTTTCAACATTAACAAGTAAAATAGGGGGAGTAGCAGCAAATAACCAAAACTACAATATTTTTAGCTATAACCAAATTTTGAATCAAATTTAACCCAATATATCAAAATGACGTGTGCAAGAGACCAATTTCTACAAAATCACACACAATAATCTCAGGCCAAAAAATAAGATAATATATATGTAGAGTGAGAGGAGTATACCCTTTCAGGGAAAGGCGCAGTATTCCCTTCTTCCTCCTGACCAGTAGCTTTATTAGCACTCAACCCACCACTAGCATCGGCCATTAAAAGATCTCCCTTCTTCACAACCACAGGTTCTTCTCTCTTTCCCGCAGCAGCAAAAATCTCTTCTTTCTCTCTCTCCTCCTCACCCTCAGATATGACAATCACCGGCGCGGCACAGTCTGCTTTTGCTTGCCTCTTTGTGAACCACCTCCTTATATTTTCTCGTCCTACTCATCTGCGGCTTCACAACTTTCACGACCGCCGCCACCTCCACCTCCTTGGCTGGAGCCGCCCTAGTCTTGATATAGCTACCGACCAAATGCTCCGATGTCTTCTCCATAGCAGCAAAAGCAGGAACAGGACTCTCCTTATCTACCGGAGCACGGCCACGTCGTACTCCACTACGCAGCTCCGGCATTCTTTACCCATACAATTCACACATAACATCAATACAAACCTTACTGAATCTACCATTATCTAATCATTACTGAAATCGGTCAATTCAAGAACAGAAATTTTAAAACCCTAAGAAATTGAGAAATTTAATAATAATAATAATAATAATAATAATAATAATAATAATAACAATAACTATAATAGGTTTGCTCC
This sequence comes from Adenophora triphylla var. japonica, assembly GCA_022495995.1. Taxonomy (NCBI): domain Eukaryota; kingdom Viridiplantae; phylum Streptophyta; class Magnoliopsida; order Asterales; family Campanulaceae; genus Adenophora; species Adenophora triphylla. The sequence continues at coordinate 61,634 of JAFEMH010004826.1, read as the reverse complement.
TTATGCTCATGCTCCTCGCAATACAACTTCGTTTATCATACGTGCAAAGAAATCTGGTGGAATTACATCTCTTGTATCACGGTGTCAGGTAACTCTTTTGTCTTTGCCTACCCCAAAATTTTCGCCTTCTAGGGAGGTTTTAGTTGATATGGCAAAGGAAGAATGGGGGGTTGATGGTTATGGTTCCATGAAAGGGTTAATTAGGCTTAGGTCGCCTGGAAATGAGGCGGAGGACGAGGAGGATGAAGAGGGAGGATCGAGTGACAGTGATGTGGAGGAGCATGTAGAGGTCGAGAGGAGATTGGATCATGATTTGAGGCGGTTTGAGATGATTTATCCAAATTCGGGAGGTGCTGAGCATATTACTCATTATCTTTTGGAGGGTAGAGTTGATGATCAGGACACCCATATAGCTCAACTGGAAGAAGAGAAATTGATTTTAAAAGAGAGGTTGTTCCTAATGGAGAGAGAGTTTGATGACTTGAGGAGGAGGTTGATGGGCCTCGAGAGGCAGAATCCAATTGTGGAGGAAGTTAATGAAGAGGTGGTGGAGAATGACTCTGAAAATGACAGTGAGAGCAGGGACTATGGAACGAGGAGGTGGTTGAAGAGAATAATGAGGAAAGCACTCTTGTGGAGGCAAAGGAATAAGTGGTACCTGAAGCAAATGCTCAAACAACAGGTGATTGTGCATAATCTCAGCCACGATTTTACCACCTGCTTAAAGCAGACAATAATTAAGGTTGTAGAGATAATGGAATGAAATTATCCTATATTGGAGACAAGTCAACCTCATTAGACACGAATTCAATGAAGCCAAAATGCTTGGATTTCGCCATCTGAAATAGGATTAATTCCACATGTCCCCCTCATTCTAAATCATTCTCCATAAAAACTCATGATATTTCTTAAAGCCCATGTACAATATTTGACCCAAATCAAAATTCCATATAAACCCAAGCCCCCCCCCCTTAAACAAAATGGTTCCACTTTTCTCTCCCCTCATTCCCTTCACTCTCACACACACACTCACGCATACATACGGCTCTCTCTAAATACCGTTTCTCTCTCTAACCGTCCTCCCACCATATTCAGATCTTCGATTTGAAAACCCATGAAGGAAGCAGGACTATAGAAGTGGGAGAGAAACTCCCAAAAAAATTATCAACATTTTAAGAAAATGTGAAAAAAATACTCTTATACCTAGGTATAAAAATAATTCTAGTCTTATACCTTTTGGTGCAGAAAAAAAATACTCTTATACCTAGGTATAAGAATAATTCTAGTATTATACCTTTTGATGTAGGAGCGGATTGCTTAATAAAATATGAGACTTTTTATTACTTTTAAGAAAAGGTGAAAGATTGTGAAAAAAGTACTCTTATACCTAGGTATAAGAGTAATTCTAATCTTATACCTTTGGGTATAGGAGCGGACGGGTAAAGGTAGTGTTGAGCGTGGGTTTTGTAAAATTTTGAATCTGGCATGGGTATTTATGGGCTTGTTATGTCACCCAGGGGTCATAGGTTCCATAGCCCACTGAAATATCAAGCACACGTACAAGTCGGTTAAGAAAATAACAAATGGAAAACTGCTAATCATATAATTTGGAACATTCGGTAGAAGAAGTAAATCAATGGGATATGTTCTGAAAATTGCTCATATTCTACTACCCAAGAACATTTAATAGAGCTTATATTAATAGCCTCTTCCGACCTCAAACTTTGAGGAAAAAATAATTTCAGTAAATTAATAGATTTCCTTTACCAAGTCCAATGATTTCCTTTATTGTACCGATGAATCACCTACACACACTAATGAGCAAGTCTTCTGAAATTAGGACAGTTTCCGGTGCATTCCCACACAAGTCTAACCACTAAACCAACTATCTAAACTTACCATTTCAACTAGCATTTAAACTTACCGTTTCAACTAGAACTCAACGCAATCATGGAGTCATAAACTAAAACACACACACACAAACATACATATACACACGCACACATATATACCTACAAACATGTTTATATATAGATATATATATATAGAGAGAGAGAGAGAGAGAACGGGTCGAGCATCATTATCCAATAACCAGGCCCTGGCCCAAATATTTTAATCAACCTTGGCCCATAATGTTTACATTTTATGTTCGAGCCTAATTCATGAGGACCGATGCATTAGAAACCCTAACCTTAATTGGCACTATATAAGCCTCTACAGCTTCCTTTCTGAAAAATAGTCCAACACTCCCTACCCACCCAAGGGAGCGGCCGCCGCTAGTTTGTCGGCTCTTCTATGGAAGGTTAGATCTCCGAAGCCTCTCCTATTACCGGCTTATATATGGAAGGTTAGATCTCCGCCTCTAATTCTTGTTGTTAGTTCGTTTTAGTTGAAATGATTTGGCAATTTATCTTTTTAGATATATGTTTCCTCTGATTTATGTGCAATGTACTTAATGTTGATTGTTTAACATTATTTTCTTAGGCCAAGCTTGATGGCCATCATGGTATATCAAGTTATATCACAGTGTTGGGCTCAACAATAATTCTTCGATCGTTGTCTGATATATCAAGATCGTTGTCTTCCAGCATATATCGAATAAAAGTTGAACATGTGTAATCAACCTCATGATTTCAACTTTTAAGTGAGTTGAATTGGAATGCTTTTTATATTGAGTATTTCTTGATTATTGTTTTTGGTTTTGTATTACGATTGGAGATAACTTGGATTGTTTGCAAGTATATTAAAAAGTCCTTGTTGCTTTGTCATTGGTTTGTTCGTGATATATTTGTATTTACATTTACTTTTCATGAAGAGGACAATTAATTTGGATTTGAATGAGTTAACACATTACTTTCATTTCTTCTTAATTTTTTCTTCTTTTCTTTTTCCAGTTGGGTTTACAAGTATTCCAGTATATTTGTTTATATATTCTTAAGATTCAATTATTTGTTCTTTACCTTTATACTCTCATATACTCCCTCCGTCCCATAACAAGTGAGACTACCTAAAATAGTCAATTTTTATTAATTTTTATTCAATATATCATGTTCGCCATTCTCACAACAACTATCCACTTACTATTTATTATCCCACTTTCTCTCTTTCACATTACTTTTCATACTCACAACACCTCCTCCCTATCAGTACTATACTACTTTTTCTTAATCACCTCTCATTCAATTGTAGTTTCACTTGTTATGGGAAGGAGGGAGTATTCTTTAGCGGTGTTAAATTCATGTGGCCTTGTTCATTTTCAACCAATAATTACAATGGCATTATAGGCACTTCTATACTTGATTAAGCTGACCATTAATAATACGGAGTTTTTACTCTGTATGTCTCGTATTTCCAGACTGGCATTTTGTTTATCACCAGATTTCCCTTGATCTCCAAAAGACCCAGAAACTTTCTTCTAAACCCGAGACTTCTTGTCTGAAAAATACAATGTTCTTCTGGGTATCTAAATCCCAGTACATCTTCACATTAAACAATGTTCTTCTGGGTATCTAAATCACAGTACATCTTCTTGAAAAGATTATTTCATAAACTATGGCAACAAATCATGGTTATGGCACAACGAAAACAAGTTCTACTTCACGCTAAGTGTTTATTTATCAAATAAAAGGAAGGGGGAAAGAAAATGCTCAAACAGTAGTTGATTGTGCAAAGTCTAAATCTAACTTAAAATTCAATGACTTATATACCATGGGGGGAGGGAGCTAGACCACTCAAATCACACACCTTTCCCTTAATTCCCTTGGTTCGTAAATTGTGTCCAAACCTTCAGCAAACACCACCTCACTGATATGCCGCTCCCACCCACAGAAGCCACCCTTTCAATCACCTTCTTTACCAGCAGTACCCCTCAAAGCCTCTCTTATTTCTAGTCCTTTAGGGATAGTTTGGTATGCCGTTTTAACACTGGATAATTTTTACTGGTATAATTAAGCCAAGTTAGCTGTTGTTTGGTTGGTAAATGTCGATCAGTATTAATTAGCCGCCATATCTGAATTATTGCCTTATCCCCTCATTAATAATACCAATTAAATGGTGGTATTATTAATCCCAACCTCAATGAAAGGGCGGATTACAATATTATCCCAAATATGCCCTTGTTCTTTTGATAAACCTTCGCAATGGAAAATCGATCTTTTGATAAACCTTAGCACTGAAAAGTAGAAAATTATTCTGGAACGATGAACCCATTGATCCATTGAAATATTATTGAAGGCAGCAAAAAGCACAAGAAGACTACAACATTTCTCCATCTCAGCCAGAATGGAACTTTGTCAATTGATTCTCCTGCACAACGAAAATTTTCAGCGCAACGAGCCATCCAATCTCCGGTGATATACGACCGGAGAGGGTGAAAGAAGGCAAACCCAGAGCAACCAAGTTTTTGAGTTTGCCAAAGGATGCTAAAATGGGTCCGGTAAGGGCGTTGCCACCGATTTGGACAACCCAGATGGAGGAAATTCCACCGTCCAATTGCAGCAATTTGGGTTTCTCAATGACCAATCGTGGAGTGTTTAATGGATGGAATTCAATTGATTCTAAATTTTACTACTACTACTTTTTTGTTTCCTATATTTTTTTCCGAAAAGATTTCCAATAAAATTTAGAAATTCTTCTGTAGAAAAATGCTAAGTCAACTCATTCAAAAGAAAATTATCTAATATCAATAAAAAAATTGGAGTAGCTAAATGTTAATCTGAATTTTATAATTGTAGGGCCTGTTTGGTAGCCGAGTGGGATTAGCCCGTATTAATAGTGAGGGGATTGTTAATCCTAGGATTAATAATGGGGCTTCCTAATATTCCTGATTGAAAATATAAACTTTGGTTTGGTAGAAACAACATAAAAGAAGACAATGTTCTTTTAAAAACCAAATTACCCGTAACAATTATCAAGAGACAATCAAGGACACAATTAAAGAAATTAGCACTTTTTTTTCTATATTCACAACCTGTTAACATTTTGTATAGAGAGAATTAAATATAGAAGGTTAAGCCATTTAATAGTTGACATGTATATTGGGGGTAGTTTTGTCAAAAATATTTTTATCCACAATCTTCTAATACCCTCATTAATAATACCACATTTCCATTGGGATAAATAAGGAGGGAATAAGAAGCTAATCCCGGTGAAGAGGATAATTTATATTGTTGTCTTTTTTCCTATCAAACACTTGACTTCGGAATTATTAATCTCATCTGGTGCTAAGACGGACTATTAAACGGGCACTAAGGGTATTGTTGGAAAAGGAATAGTAATAATGCATTTATACATGATTAGTGAATATTAGTCCCGTACCTACCAAACATCATATTCTTATAGACATTAGGATTATTTGTACCCTCACTAATATGGAGGGGTTTAATTAGCCCCTCGCTAATTATACTGCTCAATTTTACTACCAAACGAGCCCTTAGTGTCTTCCTCATCAAAGCTTCTCTTACTCTCTTTCCTACCATTTACAAAACTACTTGCAACTTTGCTCACCTTGAAGGATTTAGCAACAAAATACGATACCGTACACAACTTTTTATATATTCGTGTGAAGGAAAAGATCGTAAAGATAAATCAGGCAAGATTTGTATCGGTATTAGAAAGGTTTATCATAATGAGATACCTGCTCTCTTCTCCTCCATCCCCTCCAGGCCTATTAGCCGACAATGACAACTGAGATAATTGTTGGTGAAGAAATTAAAGGGATTAATGAGGTTGTAGGTTGTGGTGGTGTCTTTTTCTTAAATTTCAGTAGCTAACGGATCTAGATTCTGGAGGAAGAAAAAGTGATCAACACAATAGAGCTCGAGAAAGCAATTAAAGTTGATCAACGATTGAGTAAATCTTATTTATTTGGGTTTGAATTTTTTCAACCATGCTTATGATAGTTAAAAAAAGGCAGAGATCGATGGGGTTGCCGAAAGAATGCTAAGATTCATTTTGGTTGTTGCAATTAATCAGTAGGGAAAAAACTCACATATCGAGATGACATTGCAAATAATAAAATAAAAGTTGCAAGCAAGCAAAATGAGAATACCTTCCATTTCATTCTCATAAAGTGCGATTCGGCCAATGTACAGCACAGTTGCTTTACATTCAGTCTTTTCTCTAACTGGTAGCTGCCTGCCCAGACCACCCTCTAATGACCTTTATTCACACAACACAATACAAAAAACAAAAAAATAGGAAATAAAAATCCATAACCCATTAAGAGGAAATTCCAAACCTAAAATATGCAAAATCTTAAACTTACCGAGAAATCAGCAGCAGCATCGTTACGAACAGAAGCTGATAATTGAGAAGAACCCTTCTTCAGTTTTTTGACCATAGTTTTTTTTCGCCTTAATCCCCATATTAATCACTGGTCAAACCCAAACTAGAATTGAAACAGAAAATATGAAACTAACAAATCCAAAATCCCAATTTGAAACCCGAGAAGAAAATCCGGTAAGAGAAGCTGAAGGCCGAGGAGATACTAAAGTCTAGTGGAGCAAAATCTGAATAATGCTAGTTTTACAAATTTTACATCTTTATTTACAAAATTGATGTGGTACAGGATTGAAAAGACACATCATTGCTCATTAAAGGTAACTAGTGCTACACCCGTGCGTGAAACGCACGGCCAAAACTATTTTAAAATAAGTTAAAATTTTAAGCAATTATCTAGGTATAAAATTATAGATTAAGATATAATAATTGTTAACACAATTTTTTCATTAATTGATGATAATGTTAATGAAACTGTCCAGCCGTGTTAGTTTCCATAATTTTGTGAGATTTTTTTGTTCCCCTAGCATTGCTCAAAGAACCGACCGTTAACTCATACAGCTGACGAAGCAGGAAGCTTGGACTCCAGATTTTGTGCAATGGCATCAGTGAATTCTTCTGTGTTCAAGTAATACTCCCTCGACACTATGTAATATAGATTAAAACAAACACACACACATCAGAACATGTATTGATAGTTAAGTTGTCATTATTGAAAAAATGTTTGTATACATAGATTATTATAAAAACTACAAATTTGCATAAGCTTTTCTCATTGTTCTAGTTGACTGAACAAAGGTAGAACATATTTTATTCCCAATTCTGCATAGCACTATATATTATTAGATAAACACAATGTTGTTAACATTCACATGCAGGCACTCACTTGGGACCATGCACAAGAATTGCAAGATCCTTGGTCATCTTCCCTGTCTCGACTGTCTCAATGCATGCAGCCTCTAGGTTGTGAACAAAATCCAGTAACTTCTCATTCTTGTCAAGTTTCGCCCTGAATGAGATATTGGAATCAGAATGCTGCTTCTGACAAATGAAGGGACTCACTCTTGATGGTTTATACATAACTTGGATAAAAATTTATTGTAATCACGGAGGGAGTAGTATACAACTTCTGAAAGTGAACTGGCTACCAGTATTCAAACTCGCATTCTGAATATGCATGACTCTGCAATGCCAGCTGAATACTGATTGAATTATTCAGACAAAGCATCACACAGTTGATTATTAAGCATTTCCACAAGTCCTCAGATTTTTATTCATTTTATCTTTTAGCCGGAGCAATCAAAATGAGCATTGGTTCATAAGCCTTCTCACGCGTTTACAAGTTGCGGAAACCTCCCCTAATTTTTTTTAAATAAAAAAATCATATATCTCATACTATTGAGTATTACCTGGTGGCTGCACCTGCTGCACCAGCCTCAGTACGAAAGCAATGGGAAAATGCCACATACTTCAAAGGTAATACTGAGTCGGCAAGAATAGAGTCCATGTGGATTCCCCCAACTGGTATCTCTGCTGTTCCAATAAGGCATTGATCACTGCCCTCACTTTCTTTTAGTAAGTTAGTAAATATGACACTTTGCCAATGTTTAGACAAGCTCACAGTTGCAGGTTAGCACTTTCATAAGATTGGAAAGACAAAAGGGGAGGGCTCAACTGCATATAGAAGAAGTGGTTCCCTAACCATGAAAACTATTAAAAAAGTGAAAACCTAAGGAGTTGTCTATACATTATGTTCATAGTGAAGTACTCGAACTTCTAAATGATGTGTGAATAGACAATTAGCCGGGATAGCCTAGTCGCAATCTCTCTCTCTCTTTCTCTCAATTCACAAAAGCCTGATCTATCTTGTCCCATACAACAAAAACCAAAAAGAGAAGGAAAAAAAAAGCCAAGACAACGTCATGTAAATATAAATGTACGTAATTCAAAGCTTTCAGTTTTTATCTATGAATTAAGGGCTTATTTGGTAGCAATATAAGGATAAGCATGATTATATACCCTCATAATAATAGTCTCCGTACTTATAATACCCACTTTCACGGGATAAATAATAAGGGGAGAGAGAGAGAGAGAGAGAGAGTTGGTTTTAAACTTCAAATTTGTAAAATATTCTCACGTTCTTTTAGTAAGTTAGTAAATATGACACTTTGCCAACGTTTAGACTAAGCTCACAGTTGCAGGTTAATCAAGACCCAACTTTTAAACAAAATTATTCAAAGATAATGCATGAAAATTGCCATGAAAGTGAAAGCCTCACTTGAAATGAAGTCCTAATGATGAGAAGAGATCTTCTTCAATTCCAATTAGTTCTTTGTGGTAGGAATCGCTCTCCTTTGGCCTACATAGTATGGACATCTCTACCTTACTAAACTGGTGAACCCTAGGTCCCTGCACCACAATAGCCACCAATTAACCAAAATAACCATGTAAAGGCTTGAGGATATCATCTATTTCCATGTAAATGTAAATATGGGAACACTTGTATGTCTTCACCCTGCTTTTAGTACATATTCATTCTAAACGGAGAAGAGTATCATAAATTTAAAAAAAATAAAAAAATCATATATCTCATACTATTGAGTATTACCTGGTGCTGCACCAGCCTCAGTACGAAAGCAATGGGAAAATGCCACATACTTCAAAGGTAATACTGAGTCAGCAAAAATAGAGTCCATATGGATTCCCCCAACTGGTATCTCTGTTGTTCCAATAAGGCATTGATCACTGCCCTCGCTTTCTTTTAGTAAGTTAGTAAATATGACACTTTGCCAACGTTTAGACTAAGCTCACAGTTGCAGGTTAGCACTTTCATAAGATTGGAAAGACAAAAGGGGAGGGGTCAACTACATATAGAAGAAGTCCCTTCCCTAACCATGAAAACAGAAAAAGTGAAAACCTAAGGAGTTGTCTATACATTATGTTCATAGTGAAGTACTCGAACTTCTAAATGATGTGTGAATAGACAATTAGCCGGGATAACCTAGTCGCAATCTCTCTCTCTCTTTCTCTCAATTCACAAAAGCCTGATCTACCTTGGCCCATACAACAAAAACCAAAAAGGGAAGGTAAAAAACGCCAAGACAACATCAAGTAAATATATACAATTAACGATCCCATTATAACATTGCAAGTAAAATTAGGATATGACAGTTACCAAAGGTGAATTTAGCAACTTCACATGAAAAAATTGTTACTCCATAGGGTATTGTGCATCTATTTTGAAGTTTCAATAAGGGCTTATTGAGATGAGAGGTGGGAGCATAATATATGCTCGATAACTGTCAAACTGAAGTTCCCCTCCACAACTTCACTCCCATTAAATCTGAGTAATTTATAATCAGAATCATGAATCAATGCATCCCTCGTAATAAAAATTAAAAAATTACTCCTCTCAGCAATTAAACAATTACCCACAACAACAATTACTCAATCAATTCAAATGAGAGTATAACACTAAATTTGAAGTGGTGCTGAGAGAGAGAGAGTTACTTGCAGCCGCCATTGGTGGTTGAGCAAACGATCTCATCACCGCTAGGGTGCACCGCAATGCTAACATGATTACATCCTTCTTTAAAAAAAGCTGTTGTTCAAGAGTAAATTTAATTTTTTTGGACATCCATTTTAGGATGGAGGAAGTACTTAATAAACATGTGCTTAAACCAAGCTATTATGCCTCTAAAGATAACATTCATTAATAGCATGACAAAAACATTAGTAAGAAACTAAAAGCAAAAGCATGTTAATTCTATGAACGGGGGATTTTAAGGGTTGGCTAGAAAATGATGTTTTATGTTAAATGCTATTAACGAAAAATAACAAACAAAAAAATAAGATAAAAATAAGGAATAACTCACCGGGGGAGGAATTGCTCCAGAAACAGGCATTGACATGTTTTGATTACAGATTACTAACATTTTCCAAACCCTTCGTTCAAATCCTGTGATGCTCACATCGGTAAGGGACAATAGTGATCACTGCTTCCATTCTTTCAAATCCTTAAAAAAAAGTCAAATATTTTCTAATATTTTATACTATCGAGAACGAAGAAATCAATCAAAGACTCCAGTCCTCTTTTTCTAATTCAAGTACCACATTCAAAAGAGAAAATATGTAATTTATACCTACTAATAAAGCTGTCAATGAGATTGACAACCAGGATCAAAAGAACACAAGCTAATGTATTCTTTTAGAAGTTCAAAGGAGATCACGAGTGTTGTGCGCAATAATTATATTATTTAGGGGACGATAGTGATCACTGCTTCCATTCTTTCAAATCCTTCAATGCGCATATCTTGGGATTTGGTGACATAATAGTCATCTCCTTGAGGATTTGACGGTGAAGGATTCGCCTATAGAGTGAGAGTAATAGTAATGTGAGGCTCAAGAATGTGATATCCGCTCGGTTCAAGGCTAATGTTTTCACTCATTCACCATGAGAAAAACGAAAATCAGATTTAGATCGAGTGACAAATAATTGTTGTTGCATCTTTCTTGAAATGGACTATGTATCTATCTATGGTGTATATATATAAAAATAAATAGGATTGATGTACTCTGTAATTGTAAATGTAGATAGATACCTCTAAAAGCTTTGAATTTGAAAAGTCCAACATCAATGTAGAGGAGAATGCAGTTTTATACCTCACCATAACACCTACAATAGATCCTGAAACAACAAATAGCATGTATAATGAATGAAATGAACTTGATTGATACATGTACATCGAGGTATCTCAACAAAAATTGAGACAAGACAATTGAGAAAGTTTAATCAACCGTGAGGCTAGTGTAAAATTGAGGAGTAGCCAATGGGTAAATAAAAAAAAATCAACAAACCAAACAGAATTCCGAAAGAACCTTACCCAGGGCCTTATTTCAGGTACCAAGCTGAATAGAATGGTGAGTGAATACGTGAAGTAGCTTGCATTCTCATTTGAGATAAAGCTGAAGTTATATATATAGTTTAGCCTCATTTCAGTTACCAAGCTGAATAATTCCTCATTCCAACTGACTTTATTCAATAGCTAGTAGGCATCCGCCATTTCTTCTACAAAAATTCAACCTTTACGATTTCACTAACACATAAATTATAGATACATATATTGAGAAATATTTTTAAACAGTAATGGATCAAGAATTACCTGAGCAGAGTTAATCCAGTAAAACCCTAGCTATTCTCTAGCCCTCTGCTCTATTCAAGAATGAATCAAGGAGGAGAAATTGAATTGAGTTAATAGAACATCAGGAGAAATAAATGTCTAAATTAATTAAAAAATAGCATTGGTATAAATTACCTTTCAGAGAGTACTTCAAAGACCATAAATTGAACAAAGTGGGAGGAATGCCTCTGTAATTAGGGTTAGATTAAGAGGAATCGACACAGATTGAAAACAAATAACTCCATTCAGCTAAGCTACCACAAAAAATGAATATTACACAGATTGTGAAGATTCCATAAACATAAACTACAAAATACATCTCAATAAAAAACCTAAAACTACCTGTGGGATGCCATTGTCGTCAACAAAGTGGGTAATGTCACCGGACACTTTGTAATCTTTGATTCCATATCTATCCAGCGACAAATCGAACGAATCTTCTCTGCAATAAGAAATGTAATTAGGTTATGATAAGTGAAAATGGTACAAAAATAATCGAAGATTCGGGTGAAGAGTAAACATACATTCTTCGGAGGTTGGAGTTAGGGTTTGGTTGGAGAGCGTCGGAAATCGATGCGCCAAAACCGTCGGCGTCTTTAAGCAGGAAGAGGGGGTTGCGTGGTTTAGGGAATCGATAGAGAGGGAGAGAGTGCGCACGATAGAGAGGGAGAGAGTGCGCAGGGATGAGGGAGAGAGTGAGCAGGGATGTGAGAGAGAAGAGAGAATAGCGGCGAATCTGGAAGGAGAGAGAGAGAGATAGTATACCGGAATATAAAAAGTTTTTGGCTTATCTCGTCGTACGCTATAGAGGTGGGGCAATTTGGAAATTTAATAAGTAGTGAAATTTGAGCGGGAAAACTGCTCTTTCACTTGCCTCATTATATAGTTATAGAAAATACTCATAGATCCCTTGGATCTCTCAATCCATACCCTCCAGGGTTGCACAACGGATTGCTCTTGCCATGGCATTATGACTACCATCAATGCAGTTTTGAAGGGCAGACCCTTTTAAGTAACTTATCTTGAAACATAAACAAAGTTGGTGTGTGCATACTCCATCCCTCATTTATTTAGGGCATCGTCGTGTCGCTGGAGGTGACATCCAAGAGCGAGCGAAAAAATGTTAAACGCAAAGTTGACTATGGAGACCATCCCTATTCTTCTTGGGGAATATCTTTGTAAAGGTGAGCCTAAGCCTGCTATGGGCTATAAAGATCAGTAGAATCGTTTCTTGAAAAGGATGAAACACACCTTGATTATCACAAGTCTACCCCCAACCCACCAGAGGCAAATCTCACTTGAAGCAAATTACCGACTGAGTAGAAGAATCAGTTTTCTCTGTGGAGCTTCTATGAAGAGATAGATTAGAGGTGACATCTAGCAAATGAGAGCAAAATATCTTAGGTAGTTCCCTTGCAAGTCACTTCTTGGGAAAAATGATTGCTGGATCACAAATCAGAGAAAATCTCCATTATATCAGTAACCATGTTTCCTTTTCCTAACGTTCCTGCTTTCAGGGTGTGACCTCACTATCCACTGTGAGTTAGCAATCTCTCGTGGGATAGCAGCCCCAGATGATTTCAAGGTTTCAATCAACTCAGGAAACATTTTCTTATTCTCCTCATTCACAAACACTATTGATGTACCCTTTTCCCGCATTCTGGATGCTCTACCCATTTGGTGCACGTACTCTTTTATAGAATTTGGCATGTCGAACATGATAACCTGTCTCACACCTAAAAGATCAAGTCCTCGCCCCAATACTCCAGTTGCCACAATCACAGGAACCTCTCCAACCAAAAAAGACCTCAAAATCTCTCTCCTCTCCTTCATGGGCTTCTCTCCATGGATAGCCAGAGCCTTCAGTCCAGTAGTGATTGTAATTGCTTCAGACAGGAGATCTGCTCCAAGTCTTGACCCCACAAACACAACAACGGGTGGCTTGAAATGCTGTGCGCTCATCAATATATCGAAAAGCTTTTGTTTCTTTTGCTTCGACTCAACCCAGATGGCCAGCTGTTTGACTGCCTGATTTGGCTTGTTTGGCTTCCCGACAGAGATGACAACCGTCTCCTTTGCCGGTGAACCTGCCATCTTCTCAACTTCTTTAGGGATTGTTGCAGAATACAACAGCACTTGAGGCTGCGATAGAGCCCTAAAAATCTGCATCACCTGATCACGGAAAACCCTTTCAAGCATACAATCCACTTCATCCATAACTAGCAAGGAGACACTTTCTAACTCGATATCGTACTTGCTTAGAAGATCAATAAGCCTGCCCGGAGTACCTACAATCAACTCAACACCAATCTGAATTAAGTGGATTTGTCTGGGCATTGCATCACCACCTACCACTAATGCAGTTTTGAAGGGTAAACCCTTCCCAAGTAACTTCGCTTGTTCCTCCACCTGTATACAGAGCTCTCTTGTTGGTGTCAGAACCATCGTAGAGGTTTCTTCTTGTCAGCAGATTGTCCCTGATTGAGCTTTGCACAGTAAGAAACAATTGGAACTAAATAAGCTGCAGTTTTTCCTGAGCCGGTCTCAGCTGAAAGCAGCAGGCTTTGACCATTCAAAGCTGCAGGGATAGCTTGCATTTGAACAGGTGTCGGGATTTTTAAACCAGCAGATTCAATGTTTTGCAAGAGCTTCTGAGGAATATTGCAAGAAGAAAATGACAAGATTGGTGCTGGAATAGCCTTTCCCTTCACAAAAATTTCAAGTTTTTCCCTAAGAATTTTTGTTTGATCTGTAGTTAATGACTGAATCTCTGATTTGACACCATTATCCCTTAGATAAAAGCACTCATCATTTGTGGGTAATCTAACAGCCGGCACTGGAAGTTTGACTGGCAACTGCTATTGAACAATTGTGTCTAGGAGTTTTCGCTTGCATTCAAGACTACAAATATCATCATCAGTCTCATCGCATATATATTCACCATAGTGACCACATAATGAAGCTTTTTAAACAACTGCATGATGAAATTTTCTACGAGTATATAATGAAGGGTACCACTTGTTAAACTACTTATGCTTCCTCTATCCCTAAACGAGCAGATATCCATTTTCAGAGTTTCAAGAAAATTAAGAAAGTAAAGTTTTTAGTACTTCTATTAGCAGATAGCCAAATATACCCTCAATCAAATATATAAGTCAGTGCAATTTGGTGCAAAGTGGGACATGTAATCAAAGGAACAATATGCATTTTAAACTAAGATACATGAATGTGATTAGATACCTATAACAATCCCAGAAAAAAGAATTTGCTAAAACAAATAAAACCTAAACCTAACCTCAAAAATCAAACAATTGAGTGGAAATTTATTAAGATTCTGCAATTCAGAATCCCAAAACACACACAAACACATATACAAACCTGAAGGGTCAATCTGGTCAGCTGCTGGAATCGGACTTTGCGACTGGCTAAGAGATTTTCCAATTTCCATAACTTTAAACAACAACCAGCTAAATTATCAAACAGTCAATTGGGTAATTGTTAAGAACAATATGTAATCAGAAGGAAGAATTTGGTGATCGTCAGAGGGATTTGTTCATATTTTTAAATTCTAAATTTAGGGCTACTGCTGGATTTAAAGTTACATTAACGTCCCTATAGATGAACGTTTCTCTTTGTAAACCCCCAAGACTGACTTGCCTGATACAGATGATGTGGCGTGTTGATCTTAGGAGAGAGTCTAATTTGAAGACTTTTTATTTGAATACTACTCGCTCTGTCCCGCCCGAAGTGTCTCAACTTTTCTTTTTCGGCGTTTCATTTAAAATGTTTCAATCCCAAAAAGGAAAGTTTTTATTATTTTTATACTCTTCCTACCCCACTCATTCTCTCTCCTACTTTACTTTTACACTCACAACATTCTCTCTCCTAACTATTCCTTCCACTCATTCTCTCTCCTATTTAATTTTTCATACTCACAACATTTAACCTTTTTCTCTTTCTTACATCACTTTATGATGAGCCCTGACTTTTCAGTTATATATTTATACATACACTTATACATTAATACAATCCCAAACAGCCAAATACATTACATATATACACTTACCAAATATTTACATTGAGACCCCTCATAATATGCCACATTGGCACACTTTCACCCCTATGAATACTATAACCCTCAAAGGCCAAGGTAAGTCTCACTCTCTCATTTTACACATACAACACACACACTCTCTCTCTCTAGAATACTCTCCCTAGAGAGTTTCATATACAGTTTATACACATAAACACCGACTGATTCTTACGCCCGAGGGTTATAGCGGGGCTCCCCCCCGCACCCCTAACGGTGCTGTTTTGCAGGTTCCTCCCGAGGTGCCGACGCGTTTCAGCCACCTTCCGAGGCCAAAAGTCGTGGCGTCATCAGTGGTTCCATTGCCGGGAAGCGCCATCTTTTCCGGTTTGACGCCGCCGGAGAAGATGCCCATGGAGAGAGAGAGCCCAGTGATTCATTTCATGGCTGCCACCACTTCCCGAAAGTGACAGCCACCAGCTTCCCTCACCATCTCAGGTGAACTCAAAAAAAAAAAAAGAAAGCCCAAAAATTTACATTTCAGCCAGCAAGCTTGAGAAAATCCAAGAGAACCATTTATACAAAAAAAAAATCTGCCAAAAAACCCAAGAGCAGCCATCACTTTCTCCTAACTTTCTATCAAAAAGCCAAGACTACCTCTTTTGATCAAGCTAAATAGCTGGCCAAGACCCCACGAAAGTGGATAGCCACCACCTAGTTTGAACAGCCGAAGAGGTAGTCGAAAAAAAAAATGGAGTCAGTTAGGAAGAGGCCGGAAAAGGAGGGACTGAGAGTTCATTTTTCACATTTCCTGTCAACACACAAAGTGGCAGCCTATTTTCAGGAATTGATTCTTACCCATTGTTCATACACTACCCTCATATAAACCCATTTGAAAACAAAGCTCATATTCCGACCCCCAGCCAGAATTATTCGCCGGAATAGATATCAAATGTATGTTCAAGCTAAATAGCAGCCAAGACCCCACGAAAGTGGGTAGCTACCACCTAGCTTGAACAAACAAGGAGTTGTCGTCGGAAAAAATGGAGTCAGTTAGAAAGATCCCGGAAAATGAGGTATTCTCTGTCAAAAACACAAAGGAAGAGCAGCCATTTTCGCAACCTCCTGATTTCTGCCAAAAATCCAAGAGTGACCGGAATGATATTCCGGCCAATATTTCCGACGGAATCAGGCTGAAATCAATCACCGGCGAGTAGAAGACTTAGCAAAGAAGGTTACTCAACCTTCTGTCAGTCAAAAGAAAAAGGGGAGAGGCTGACAGAAAGATATTATTTTTTGACACAAAAGTCAACAAAGTAGGCATGTCGACATATGTTTTAGTGGCTAATAAAAGAGACGTGAAGAAATGGGCAAAGACAGCCCACGTTGTTAGCCCACGTTGTTGACAGGTTTTAACAGACATTGGGGCCCCACAGTGTTAAAAACAACCGGGAAGCAGGGGTAGTAGCTCGCAGCCCGCACCAAGGACGGGGAACAAGGCCAAACTTGGCCGGAAAGATCTAAATCCAAAAACCAGAAAAAGCAAAGGACTGAGCATTAAATTTACAAAGAGATTACCTATAGACCGAAATCATGGTGTTGGTAGGCCAGGTTTATTTCGCTGGGACATTTGGTCGAGCAGTTGGGGTGCCTCCGAAAAAATTGTTTGATAAGCCCGCACCAAGAGCCCTTGCTTCCGTGCCCGCTGTGAAATCCTTGATTGCAGATTGAGCATACCTCTCGCCACTGCTCCAATCCGCTCGA
Organism: Adenophora triphylla var. japonica; assembly: GCA_022495995.1. Lineage (NCBI taxonomy): Eukaryota > Viridiplantae > Streptophyta > Magnoliopsida > Asterales > Campanulaceae > Adenophora > Adenophora triphylla. The sequence continues at coordinate 44,381 of JAFEMH010004826.1, read as the reverse complement.
ACTCCGGTGACTCCAGGTCCAGACCGAGAAATCCATTAAACCCAAGAGGGTGGTCGAGATAAAAGCAGCACGGCTGCCACTTTCTCTCCCCCTCTCAGTGACCGCACCTCCTTGCCCGCTTCTCGCGATCTCAGAGCCCAAATACCAGCCAAAGCTCCGGGCAAATCGCCGCTGTTCGTGACCGCGGCCTGAATCTGTATCCTCCTTGCCATGGCCGCAATATGTAACCGTGATCGCAGAACGAGGAACCAGATCACTGCCCGATCTCCGATGCCCGCAGGTCAGTCCGCATCCCATCGACCTTCTCTCTCCCCGCAGTCAACCCTCTATGCCCGCATAGCTCACTCCGGACAGCTCTCCGATGATCTCCAATTTATGACCGCAGTCCACCCCCTTGCCCGTAACCGCGGACCCCAAGCTCCGGCCATCTCCCCGCAGTCCGGCCACCTTCCATGTTCGCGATATCCTGCCCGCATCCAAGTCTCCGTAACTCAGGAAGGAGGGTGGATGATATAAAAGCAGCATATGGCTGCCACCTTATCTCCCCTCTCCGTTGACCTCATCCCATGGCCGCAGTCCGCGTCCATGAAATCCGGCGAGGACCCAAACACATCCAGTCCGACCACTAAGGACAGTCAGCGGAAGCAGCTCAGCGGGAGGTCCTCAAAAACTCACTCCACAATCTCCAACTCATCTAAACCCACCTCTTACCCCTATCCGGCGTAAAGCTTCAGATCCCCACCGGAATTTATGAAAATCCGGCTTCCTTCCTATCAAAGATCGGCGAAACTCAAGCCGTGAGATTCGAAAATCAAGAAAAAAGAGAAAAAGGGTGAAATTGATATTTGGGAAGCGAAAATTACGTTGCTGGAAGTTGAAATTGAAGAGAGAGGAAGGGAAAAGAAATTAAGTTACTGGAAAGATAGAGAGAGAATGAGAAAAGGGATAAAGGAAAGAGGAAGAAGTGAAATGGGTTGAAAAAATCAAAAGAAAAGGCAATTAAAAGTTGCTGGAAAATAAGTATGGCCAGCAATCAGCCACGTGGTCCACCTGGGAAAATTGAATTCTACATTCAAGGCTTCTACAACAATCTTGGTCACTTCCCTGCCTCCGTTACGAATCTGACGGCCGTTAAAAACTTTGTCAAGTTTTTAACATACTTCTCCTCCGCCAAAGATCCACGTTCCTGATCCGGCGAAAAAAAAAAGCTACTTCCCCTCCGCCAAAGATCCACGTTCCTGATCCGGCGAAAAAAGAAAAGCTACTTCCCCTCCGCCAAAGATCCACGTTCCTGATCCGGCAAAAAAAAGAAAAGCTACTTCCCCTCCGCCAAAGATCCGTCCCTGAAATTTGGTCGAGATCCGGCGGAAGCAGAAAACTGCTTCTCAGTTCCTGAATTTTGTTCATGCAAATATAGAAGCATGTTCATAATCCAGAGGAAGCAGAAAATTATTTCCCCTCCGCCAAAGATCCGTCCCTGAAATTTGGTCGAGATCCGGCGAAAAAAGAAAAACTACCTCCGTTCCTGAATTTTGTTTATGCAAAAAGGGTGATCGAGATAAAAGCAGCATTGCTGCCACCTTCTCTCCCCTCACCGGCGAAATCATGCCCGCTCATCCAAGTCTCCGTGACTCCAGACTTCCATTCTTCCCGGTCTCCGTGCCCGCGACCGCCGCACGCCCGGTGACCCTCGCTTTCCGTGCCCGCAGATCCTTGCTCGACAAAGACACGGCTCGCCGCCCGCATAATCTTGCTCGATAGCTCGTAGCTCGTCGCCTATTCTCGCCCGCATAATCTTGCTCGCAGCTCGTAGCTCGCCTACCCGCATAATCTTGCTCGGTAGCTCGTCTACCCGCATAACCTGCCGTAGCTCGTAGCTCGTCTCGCCCGCATAACCTTGCTCGGTAGCTCTTAGCTCGACACCATCTCGCCCGCATAACCTTGCTCGGTAGCTCGTAGCTTGTCGGCTCGTCACCACCATCCCGCATATCCTCGCTTCGCCCGCTACTCCGTCCACCGTAACAAAAGGGTGACCGAGATAAAAGCAGCCCCTAGCTGCCACCTTCTCTCCCCTCACCGGCAACCTCTTTGCCCTTGACCGCAAATTCAAGCCTGCATATCCTTGCTCGCGCTCGCAACCCTCAGTTCATGCAACCTACTACCAAAGCTAAACTCATGGATTGGAGAGGGTTAAAACCCAAGATTGTGCCAATCCGTAAGTTATTCCCACCAGCCTCAAAAGCTAGGGTGGATGCCCGCAAGCGGATGCCAGTAGGTTCAAGAGCCAACATATGAGCTCCTACCTACTGATGCGCAAAGATCTAAGGATCCGCATGCCTATATATGTACAAAGATCCATTACGATCCGTACTATGATCGCGGGGAGGATACTCTCTCCTGCCCGCGTGACACCACCAAAAATAAGTGGATATAGATGAACGTAGGTACAAAGGCCATGATGCCCGTGCCTACGGATTCTAGCTGGGACAATGACTCAAGTCCGACCCACTAATTGCGCGAAGGACCTCGTTAGGGCCGTTACTCTACGCCCGTATGTGACAAAGGCCTACATATAAGCCCGTTCACCAGATCGCCACGAGACCCTCACGAAAAACCCTAGGGAGTTTTGAATAAAGGGTCAAATAAGTGAGAACCTCCAATAAGGGGATACAGATGCCGGGGATTAAAGGGCCTCTATGCTAAAATATGCTCCTACCTTCATTGCGCGGACAATAGCCTCACGGCCACCTTCTGCATGCCCTATGAAAGTATGCTTGCCTTGGCTACTTTTGACTTACACCACATGACTCGCAAGGCCGGGAATAAGTGTAAATGGATGAGAGTGATCAAACTAGTTTAACAAAGTCAAACAGACAAACGAGGTTAAGGCCTCAAAGTTTGCCACAAGGCTAAACAAACGCGATCATAGAAGAATAAGGCCGATTCTCACGAAAAACCTAAGGGTTTTGAATAAAGAGTTAGGAAAACTCAAAAATGCGGGAAAGGGCCTACTAGGCGCTTGCATGAGAAGGAGAGTATAAAGTTAATTGCAAGTCAAAAACGCTGGAAAAAGTAATAGGCAAGAATGCAAGTACTGAGGTGCTCAAAAATTGCCAACACTCAAAACAGCCTAAAAGACGGGCAAAGATCCAATAAGCCTACGGGCAAAGATCCAATAAGCCTACGGGCAAAGATCCAACCATAAGCCTACGGGCAAAGATCCAATAAGCCTACGGGCAAAGATCCAACCATAAGCCTACGGGCAAATATCCAATAAGCCTACGGGCAAAGATCAAACAACAAACTAATATCAAAGCCAGATATCCTCATAGAAAAATTCTATAAAGCCGACAAGCTAAATATTTACGCGTCAATAAGCCTTCGGGCAAATATATTTGAAACTACCTGCAGGTTTATGCATATTTGGAGCTCACGGCCCGGCTCGGGGCTCGCTCCTTCTTATTATTGGATATTCATCCACGGGCTACGTGCCCGCTTTATCTACTCTCGGGAATCTCCGAGAGCTTTATTCAAACTACCTCCGGGATCTATGCTTATTTTATGGTGCTCTCCCACCTATATCCGGAAATCTCCGGCCATCTTTGGCGTTTATAGGCAGATCGCTGCCTCCAGCCTCCGTGGCTCCTAGCCTCCATGGCTCCTAGTCTCCGTGACTCCAGCCTCTGTGGCTCCTAGCCTCCGTGGCTCCTAGTCTTCGTGACTCCTAGCCTCCATGGCTCCTAGTCCCCGTGACTCCAGCCTCCGTGGCTCCTAGCCTCCATGGCTCCTAGTCTTCGTGACTCCAGCCTCCATGGCTCCTAGTCCTCCGTGACTCCTAGTCTCCATGGCTCCTAGCCTCCATGGCTCCTAGTCCTCCGTGACTCCTAGTCTTCGTGACTCCTAGCCTCCATGGCTCCTAGTCCTCCGTGACTCCAAGTCTCCGTGACTCCTAGTCCTCCGTGACTCCTAGTCTTCATGACTCCTAGTCCTTCGTGACTCCAAGTCTCCGCGACTCCTAGCCTCCATGGCTCCTAGTCCTCCGTGACTCCTAGTCCCCGTGACTCCTAGTCCCCGTGACTCCTAGTCTCCGCGACTCCTAGCCTCCATGGCTCCTAGCCTCCATGGCTCCTAGTCCTCCGTGACTCCTAGTCCCCGTGACTCCTAGTCCCCGTGACTCCTAGTCCCCGTGACTCCTAGTCTCCATGGCTCCTAGTCCTCCGTGACTCCTAGTCCCCGTGACTCCTAGTCCCCGTGACTCCTAGTCCCCGTGACTCCTAGTCCCGTGACTCCTAGTCCCGTGACTCCAAGTCCCCGTGACTCCAAGTCTCCGTGACTCCAAGTCTCTGTGACTCCTAGTCTCTGTGACTCCAAGAGAGGTGCCCGAGATAAAAGCAGCTTGTCGCTGCCACCTTCTCTCCCCTCTCCGACGAACAGGGGCTAGTGACCGCAGATCCAGACCGTAGTCCGATGAGATCGTGCCAATACTTCCCAGTCTCAATGATCGAGATAAAAGCAGCTCCTAGCTGCCACCTTCTCTCCCTAGACCTCAATCTCCCAGGCTCCTGCCTCCAGGATTCAAGCCAATCTGGCGAGCTCCGAGCTCCAGCCATAAATATATACTCAAGCCAGCCTCTACAAAAATCGTACTCCTCGCTTCGACCATAAATAATCATCACTTGGAGTAGGGGGCTATTGATGAGCCCTGACTTTTCAGTTATATATTTATACATACACTTATACATTAATACAATCCCAAACAGCCAAATACATTACATATATACACTTACCAAATATTTACATTGAGACCCCTCATAATATGCCACATTGGCACACTTTCACCCCTATAAATACTATAACCCTCAAAGGCCAAGGTAAGTCTCACTCTCTCATTTTACACATACAACACACACTCTCTCTCTCTCTAGAATACTCTCCCTAGAGAGTTTTATATACAGTTTATACACATAAACACCGACTGATTCTTACGCCCGAGGGTTATAGCGGGGCTCCCCCCCGCACCCCTAACGGTGCTGTTTTGCAGGTTCCTCCCGAGGTGCCGACGCGTTTCAGCCACCTTCCGAGGCCAAAAGTCGTGGCGTCATCACTTTACTTAATTTTCACGCCGATTTCATTTTAAGACACTTCGGGCGGGACGGAGGGAGTATGTAATTTTAAATTGTGAAGGCTATGAAAATTTTCCCCAAAAAATTAAGAAATAAATATTCATAGAGTTTCTATTATTAAATTGATTACTGATGATGCCAAAATCGTCAATTCAGTCCAATTCCAAGCGTTAGGATGCTCCGGAGATTGCAAGACCTGAAAATAAGAGAAAACACGTAAACTAAGTCGGGGCGAGTCCGGCTAAAGGCCCTCGGGCGTGAGAGTAAGTTCACGATTTGTATGTGAGAAACTAAATTGACAGAGTTTCTGTATTGTAAAAAGTAACGTACCAAATAATGAGCCATAGGGCTTGTATTTATAGAGATGGATTGATAGAATCCATGTTGAAGTGAACTTGTAAAGAGATAAGACATAATCCTAAGAGAATTATATCTGTTAAGGAGTCATTGTTTGACTTGAATTGGTGTTGGCGGTTACAATCCTGATTGGATCATAACTGTTGAATCATTGTTTGAATAGGAATGTTCAATCTGCTAGCCGGAACGCCGAGGAGCAAGAATGTTCTATCTCGGCATTGGTAATTAAGCCGAGATGTATGACTTGGCTTCCTCGTCATTTGATGATTGATCGACATTGAAATATATCGAGGTGAATGATTCTGTCTCCTCGTCATTTGATAATATGCCGAGGTAAGAACTTTTCTCTCCTCGTCACTGGTGATATCTCGGAGTATGATAAGCAAAGTATGACGAGCCCGTTGATGATGTAAGACCGAGGTGAATGCTCCTCGGCATACGAGGAGGCTACCTCAGCCCTAATCACTTGTGTATTGGATTATGTTTATGGCCCAATCCATTTGGGCCCAACTCAGGCAAGCCCATGTTCGTATCTCGGTTTATACCGTTCAGTGGTCCCCGACTTTCTAGCTCGTATTAGGACGAGGAGAAAGTCATCTCGTCTTCGGCTTATAGGATACGAACAGGCTTTGACACGTGTCTTTGGCGTCGCTTCATATAACTGACGGTTGATATTTTGATGATTACGTGGGGCCCCCCAGTTCTGACGTGCCTCGAGAATTGTTGACAGCATTTAATTCTTGGGGCGCCTTTACCCGGATTTTTGCTTTACCCATGGGTTGACCCGGTTTGGGGGAGTATAAAAACTAAAACCCTTTTCATTTCAACCTTTACACACCCCATTTGTTTGAGAGCACATTGCAAGAGATACACTGGCGAATCACAGTGACCTTCAATTCCAGTTTTCGGCGAACTTGGTTTTTTCCGGTGAAGTAACATTCTGTTGCGATTCAAACCATATCTTCCCACTCAGGTATGAAATTTCCTCTTTTTTATGTTTTCCGCTCATGATGTTGCGTCTTCTAGGGTTTTGTAGATATGACGGGTAAAGAAGGAGAGACCTCCTCGTCCCCCCGAATTGTTGATGCTTTTATGGAGGGTGCCCAAGTCGAAGGTAGGAGAGGATGAGGCCGAGGAAGAGGAGGCCGAGGGCAGCGACAGGAGAGGGCCCCAAGGGCCGGTGATCCCATGTTGGAGAAGTTGTATTCCACGTACGGGGTAGATAAAGATGAGTATAAGTTAACTTATATTGGCAAACCCGATTTGAAGACAGAGAAGGAGGAGAAGAACTTTTATTATAATGAGGACTACGTCCACTTTTATTTCAAACAATTTCAGCAGGGGCTCCGTCTTCCTTTGGACCCCTTTATCAATGAATTCTTGGATGATGTGAGAGCGGTGTCGGCCATGCTAGGAGCCAATGGTACCCGGGTCCTCGTAAGTTTCATAGTGCTCTGCCGGAGCTTAGGCTTTGAGCCGACGATGGGAGCTTTCCGTCATTTTTATCAAGTCGGCTTTGTTAAGGACAGTTGGCTCCTCGTCATCCGAAGTACACCCAAGAAACCAAAACTCCTTCTCCCCATGTCAAGCAAAGTTGCGAGTTGGGAAAATCATGCGATTAGGATTGAGAGCCGCCAAGGCTGGGAGTTCCAATCCCCTTGCCGCGGTCCAACTTCATCAGGTCCCGTTCAATATTATGAGTGGACCAAGGATTTGATCAAACGCCTTGAGACGTTTGCCGAGGTAGGGGTCCTTGATTGGTCGGCGATTGAAGCCTCTGATCATTATTACGTCCAGGCAGGACTGATGCCGGGACCGAAGGACGGGGTGGTTCCCCTCGTCACCGTTAAGAGGGGAAGACGCTTTAATGATTGGACAATACATCCCGGCCTTGTTTTTCACGAGGATTGTCCGAGGTGTAAGATCCCTCCTCTGGACCAATGTCTGGAAGAAATAGACGTGGTTGGATGTTTATATTTCACTCTGATACTTGTAGTTTTTTGCATTATTATTGACTTCTTTCTGCTCGTATCTAATCATCTCTCCCTTGTCTTTGCAGATCTGACCCCCGAACAAGAGGCCGACTTTGCAATGAAGAGAGTAAGTCCCATGGAGCTGGTGAAACTGAAGAGGAAACAAGTCAAGAAGTCGGGCTTGGTAGAGAGAAGGGAGGAGGCCAATGCCCGCAACTTGGTATTAAATGCTCAAGGTGATCAACCCCTTCCCCTCAGACTTCACGAGGATGTTAATGCCGAGGAGGCGGCATCCGAGGAACAACTTAACCAATCAACTGTTGAGGGGCATAGCCTCCATGTTGATGCCGAGGAGGCGGGGGCCGAAGAGACCGGCCTCATCACTAGGCAATCTGGTTCCAAGAGAGCCCAAGCTGCTAGCAACGAGGAGCCTGCAGCTAAGCGGGCAGCAGTTGGGGAGACTTCCAATCCTGAGGCTCCTCCTCCCTTGACCATTCAGAATGCTAAGACTCAAGATAATGTTGAGGAGATTGCTTGGCTCATGGTGGCGAACGTTCCCCGCTTGAAGGGCCTCCCTTTGCAGGACAGGAAGAGTCCTTTGATGAGGTTGGGCAGAGCCCCTATCCAAAGGGCCATGGATGAGGCTGCTTATGATATCTTGGTGAAGGAGAAGCTGAGCAGGGATAACTTGCTCTGCCGCAAGGGACTCATGCTGGACGAGGTAGTTATCTCGTACTTTCAAACTTGTTGATTCTATTTGCTTGTTCAAGTTTTAACACGAATTTATTTTTGTAGTCGGCCAGCATAGCGGCATATGAAAATGTCTTGGCTAAGGCACAAGAGAAGCAAGTGATTGATGCCAAGGCCACTCTGAAGAGAAGTGAGACCGAGAGGGCTGCCCTGGTTGGGCAGTTGAAAGCCAAGGAGGTCGAGTTGGGGGCGGCCAAGGCTAAGGTGGAGGCCGAGGTGATGAGGGCCGGGGAGGAGAAGATTAAAGCCGAGGAGCACCTCCGGCAAAAGGATGCCTAGCTAGCTGGAGAGCGGAATGCTAAAGCCGAGGTCCTAGTAAGGGCCGAGGAAGCTGAAGCCAAATGCCGAGGTTATGAGGCCACCTTTCTTGCTAGGGAAGAGGAAGTCGTTGCACGCTTTAAAGCAAGCCCGGCCTTCGAGAGCGCCATGATGGCAAGCTCGGCTTTCCAGACTGCCGTGGATGAGAAGACGGCGACGATGTTCGAGGACGGGTACCTCCACTTGGCCCGTCGTCTGCTAGCTGATCCTTCCACTGGCCTGGACTTGAACAAGATTGCTCTGCTGATCTGCCAAGATCCGTATGATCAAGAAGCTAGGGCTCTTCACCCTTCAATCCCTTCTCTCAGTACAACTTGGATGTGATGGCTGAGATGGATGCCCAAGCAGGCCGTGAAGTGTGGACGCCCCCGGCTATTGTTCCCAGCACTCTTCAGACCTTGGTGGCGGCCATCCAAGATGGAGGGGCTGAGGCCGAGGAGGCGGATGCCGAGGACGCCGAGGCTCAAGATGATCAGACTTGGCTTGAAAAGCCTTTTAATGACGGCCAGGAATCTTAGGATAGGATTTTTCTTTTCCTCTTTTGTAATAGATGTTAGGACTTGTACTTTCAATTGAATATCAATGAAAAAGTCCCTTTTGTTTTGATTCATATTGTTTCTGTTTGTTAGTATGCTTTGCATAAGCACAAAACTTGTGATGGTGGGATCTGAGGAAGGACTCATCGGCCCTGACCGTACTCTTAGTCGTATATGCCGAGGAAGGACTCCTCGGTTTTGACTGTTAGGTGATTTCTTCTTTTTCGTCTCCTTATGTCGAGGAAGATGACTCGTGCACAGGTTTCAGACGTGGTGCCTTGTAATCCTGAAGTCAAGGTGGACCCTTGTCAGGATGTAAGGTAAGCCATTAGGCCGAGGAGGACCCTCGGTCTTGGCTGTGATACTTGTAATCCTGAAGTCAAGGTGGACCCTTGTCAGGATGTAAAGCCATTAGGCCGAGGAGGACCCTCGGTCTTAGCTGTGATACTTATAATCCTGAAGTCAAGGTGGACCCTTGTCAGGATGTAAAGTAAGCCATTAGGCCGAGGAGGACCCTCGGTCTTGGCTGTGATGCTTGTAATCCTGAAGTCAAGGTGAACCCTTGTCAGGATGTAAGGTAAGCCATTAGGCCGAGGAGGACCCTCGGTCTTGGCTGTTATACTTATAATCCTGAAGTCAAGGTGTACCCTTGTCAGGATGTAAAGCCATTAGGCCGAGGAGGACCCTCGGTCTTGGCTGTTAGGAGCCTATAGTCGTTGAGTCAAGGCGGACCCTTGTCAATACGTAAGGTGTGTATTTCGAAGAGTCGGGGATAAGATCATCGCCTTCTGGTGTTTGTGTCAGGAGTTGATAGTTGCTTTGCATGTTGGAAGAAACTGCTTTCATAAAACTGAAACTTGATTACATCGAACTGCAATCCTATCAACTAAAAAGTAAAAGACGGAAAACAAGAAACTAATCTACTACAAAATAAACTAGACTAGTGATAATACTTTCGGAGATTGTCGGAATGCCACGGATGCTTGAGATCTTTCCCCTCCTTAGTCTTCAATCTGTAGGTCCCTTCCCGAATGACTTGAGTGATGATATAGGGACCTTCCCAATTTGGGGAGAGCTTGTTTTGTTCTCCCTTCCGACCAGTGGCCTCGATTTTTCTAAGTACCCAGTCGCCTACTTGGAATACTCTTCTGATAACCCTCTTGTCATGATAGGCCTTGGTCCTTTGTTTGTAGTTCACCATCCTCATCTGCGCAGCTAGTCGCTTCTCATCTATTAGGTCTAGGTCTAGAAGCCTATTAACCTTGTTGACTTGCTCATCGTAGTGGGAGTTTTTCACAGTTGGGATGGCCATTTCAGTTGGTTTCATAGCCTCAGAACCGAAGGTTAGTGCGAATGGGGTTTCCCCGGTTGGCCCCCGGGTGGTTGTGCGAACAACCCATAAGGCTAGGGGAAGTTCGTCCAACCATCTACCCTCGCGTCCTTCAAGATTCTTGGTAAGGGCTGTTAGGACCAGTTTATTGGCGGCTTCTGCTTGGCCGTTTCCTTGAGGTCTGCTAACTGATGATTTTGCATGACGGACCTTGACTCTTCCCAATTCAATTGTGAATGCAGTGGAAAATTGGAGTCCATGATCAGAGACGATTGTATGTGGAAGGCCGAATCTGCACCAGATGTTGTCGTGGACGAAATTGATTGCGTTCTCTTCCGTTATCTTGGCTAATGCCTTGGCTTCTATCCATTTGGAGAAGTAGTCAACAGCTACGATCACATACTTGCAATTACCACGGGCGGTAGGGAAGGGTCCGATGATATCGATCCCCCACATATCAAATGGCCACGTGGGTATTACAAGTGTCTGCTCAACTGCAGGTAGTCTAGGAATGTCCAAGAATCTTTGGCACTTGTCACATTTTCTAACATAGGCGTGCGCGTCTTCCCTTAGGTTTGGCCAATAGTAACCTAGCGATATGATCTTGTCAGCTAAGGTTCTGGCCCCCGGGTGTCCGTCGTAAACACCTTCATGCACTTCTGCCAAAAGATTCTCAATTTCTTTTGGATAGACACACCTTAGCAGGGGCTTGGTGAAGGATCTTCGGTAGAGTACCCCGTTCATGACTGTGAACCTTGGGGACCTCTTCTTTATAAGTTTGGCTTGTGCTTCATCCTCTGGAAGTTGGCCCTTTTCGATGTAGTCCATGTAATTGTTGATCCAGCACCTCTCCTCTTCGTCTAGGAGCATAACTTGTAGTCTTTCGTACGCAGGTTCCTCAGCAAAAACTATGTATGGATTGGTCTTAGACTTAGACACGTCCATAGTCGCCAGTTTAGATAGAACGTCTGCGATCTGGTTGTCTTCCCTGCCAATCTGCTTTAGTTCAAATAATTCCATGTTTTTTGTCATGTCCAGGACCAGGTCTCTATATATGGCAAGGGTGGGGTCTTGAGTGTTATATTCTCCCTTTACTTGTTTGACAACGAGTTGGGAGTCACAGAATGCCGCCACCTTAGTTGCTCTGTAGAAGGAAGCCAACTCGATACCAAATATTAGAGCTTCATATTCAGCTTGATTGTTGGAGGCAGGGAACTTGAAACGGATGACATCTTGCATGGTGTACTCTCCTTCCGAACTTTCTAGTACAACTCCAGCTCCGCTTCTCTCCCTTGTAGCTGATACGTCAGTGTACAGGATCCAACAGTTGGATGGGAGTTCAATGGGAGCCTTTCCTTCTTCTTCCGGAGCATTTTGCTTGCGGGAAGTGGGGAGGTACTCACCCATGAAGGCAGTCTCGACCATGAAGTCAACCAGAGGCTGTGCCAGGAGGGTCTTCCTTGGTTGGTAAGTGATATCAAACTCAGTTAGAGCGATTGACCAATTAAGGAGACGTCCGGAGCCATCCAACTTATGAAGGATCTTCTTCAATGGTTCGTTGGTATAGACGGTGATGGGATGTGCAGAGAAATAGGCGCGTAATTTCCTTGATGCGATAACTAGCGCGTACGCTATCTTCTCCACATTGAAGTATCTACTTTCCACGTCAGATAATGCCTTGGAAACATAGTAGACAAGCTTCTGTGCTCCTTCTTCATTCCGAACCAGAACAGCTGCGACTGCATGATCGGTGGCAGCTAGGAAGACATATAACATCTCGCCGGTAACAGGACTGCTAAGCAAGGGAGGGGAACCCAAGTACTCCTTCAATCGGAGGAATGCTTCGGAGCATTCGGGAGTCCAGGAGAAGCTCTTGGTACCCTTCAGTACCTTGAAGAATGGTAGCGATTTCTCGGCGGATTTGGCAATGAATCTTCCTAGCGCCGCTATTCTTCCGTTTAATCTTTGAACCTCCTTGATGGTGGTAGGTTCCTTCATGTCAATGAGCGCCTTAATTTTTTTCAGGGTTGGCCTCTATTCCCCTTTGAGATACCATGAAGCCTAGGAACTTTCCCGCTGTTACTCCAAATAAACACTTGCTTGGATTCAGCTTCATGTTATTTGCTCGGAGGTTGTTAATCGTCTCTTCCAGGTCAGGAGTGTGACTGCCCTCCTTGGTCTTAATGACCATATCGTCAATGTAGGCCTCCATGTTCGGTCTATTTGCGCACCAAATACTCGGTTCACCATCCTTTGGTATGTGGCACCCGCATTCTTGAGTCCGAAAGGCATCATGATGTAACAGTAATTTCCCCCAGATGTTTGGAAGGCCATCTTCTCAATGTCCTCTTCTGCCATCTTGATCTGATGATAACCTGAATAGGCATCTAAGAAACTGAGTGTACGATGTCCAGCAATAGAGTCAAATAGCTTGTCGATTCTGGGAAGAGGATAACTTTCTTTGGGGCAGGCCTTGTTCAGATCGGTGAAGTCTATACACATTCGCCACTTCCCATTTTGTTTCCTCACCATTACCACATTGGCCAATCAAACGGGGTACTTTATTTCACGGATGATTCCGACACTTAGTAACTTTTGTACTTCTTCTTTGATAGCTTCCTCCTTGTCCCTTGCGAAATTCCTCCTTGTCTGGGAGATGGTTTTCGCCAATGGATCAACTTCTAAGTGGTGGAGGGCTATTTCTTCATTAATTCCCCTCATATCTTCGATTCTCCAGGCAAAGACGTCGAGACTGTTTTTTAACAGGGTAATAATTTCTTCTTTCTCTTCCGAGGATAGCTGGCCCCCGAGTTTGATTTTCTGCTCAGGATAGTCAGGGTTGATGATTACTTCTTCCGGCTCGTCCACCGGCTCCATTTCAGGGCCATCTCGGAATTCCAGAGATTCAATGATGATTTCTCTAATTCTCCTACCTCCTTAGTCGTTCACGTTGAGGCCCTCCTCTTCCATTAGTTCATCAACGTCGAGCGGATCGACCGTCCTCAAGTCATGGTTGGCCCCCGAGTTCTGGCCGTTGACGAGAATGGGATCTTGCTCAGAGACGGGTAGAACTATGCCTTGGTTATCCGCAATTTCTAGGACCATAGGCTCTTCTTCCAGGACCTCACGGATATAGCTCATTCTAGAGCTAGTTTCGGTAGTCTTTTGAGATTTAGAGACTTTGGTGTTTTCTTCGGGAGTGTCAATCTCCACGGCCTTAGCTTTCTTTCTACTCTTGACGACATGTTCCAAGAAGTCTTTGGAAGTCGCCCTCACACATCCAATTCCAGCACGAGTGGGAAACTTAACTCGTTGGTGAGGAAGGGAGGCAACCATCCCAAGTTTAGCTTGACTTGGAATGCCTTTGATAGCATGATAATCACTTGTTAAGTCCATGACCACGAAGTTGACAGTAGCCTTGGATCGGTAGGGATGATCGCCAATTTCTAGCTCTAGCTCCACGGTTCCTTTAGCCCCAACCTTATGGTTGGTGAAACCTTCCATCCTTCCATGATACGGTTCTAGTATGGTGTCTTTCAATCCCATCTGTTGGAAAGCAGAATAGTAGAGGATGTCACGGGAGGCCCCCGTGTCCACAAGTAATCTTTCCAACTCCACATTGTCAATCCGACCCTTTATCACTAGGGGTTGCTCACGGGCTGCTCGGCTCCCTGCCAACTCGTTAGGAGAAAAACTGATGACCTCCTCTGCTTTATGAATCCAAGCGGGTACGTGGTACACTTTGCTTAATTCATGAATCTGGTCCCTTAGCTTTCTGGTAGAGGTCACCTCTTCACGGATCACATATAACTTAGCCCTAGGAGGCCTACGATCTTCGTCCTCACTTTTGTCATCATCTTCGCTCTCCTCTTGCTTCCGCTTTCGCTTGCCATCTTTTTTCATGACATAGCGGTCTAACTTTCCCTCGTCAACAAATCGTTGGATTATTTTCTTGAGGGCCCAGCAGCCATCAGTATTATGTCCATGATCCTTGTGGAAGTCACAGAATTTGGAAGTGTCACAAGGGAACTTCGGTTTATCAGTCAGCGGGCGAGGAGGTGGAAGATTCACAAACTGCATGATCTCTGAGATGGGTTTGGTAAGAGGAGTGAATGTTTCGAGCTTTTCAGTGCTTCTTGTTATGTTCTTCCCCTTAGATGCTTTGCCATTCCCATTGTCATTCTGACGAGAGCTAGCCGCTTCAGGTTCTGCCTTGTCAGATCCTCTTTTCTCACTCTTGTCCTCGGCCATTGCAATGGCGTAAGCCACTTGGTACAACTCAGCCTTGGACTTAGGCTCTCGGGCGGAGAGTTCATAGATGAGGGGACCGGATTTTAGTCCAGAGTTGAAACAAACAATGACCTCCCTGTCGGTGAGGCTTTCTTCCACTTGGTCTGCCATTTTGCGGAATCGGTTGTAATAACTGAGGGTGGATTTCCCCTTCCCTTGCTCGATATTGGCAAGGTCGGCCAATCTCATCTTTCTCCTGCCAGCCGTGGCAAAGTTGTTCAGAAACATTCTCCTCATGCCCCTCCAGCTATCGATGCAACCTTTTTTCAGCTCACGGAACCATGTCAAGGCTGTTCCGGAGAAGGTGCTCGCGAAAGCTTTGCAGAGCATGTCGTCAGCTACAGTGAGAAGGTTCATGGTTTGTTCAAAACTTTGCACGTGTTCCTTTGCATCCTGAGTTCCGTTATATTTTTCAAAGTTAGGGACCTTGAGATGAGGATTTGGTGGTGCGCCTGTTATCCTCAAGGAGAAGGGACGAGTAGCCCAGTCAAAGTCGTCATCGTCGGCCTTCTTACCCATTTCCATGTCATCCAACCGTTGTTTCAAGAGTTCCCATTGCTTGGCTTCGATTCCCCTTTCGGTGCTCGAACGAGTGCTACGTTGGGAACTGCGGGAGGATTTATCTTTAGGGCGACCATTTACCCTACTGTGTCCCTCGTCGTTTCGGTGACTGTCACGTCTCTTGGATGGCGGTTTGTCTTTCTTTTGTTCCAAGTCGTGGCCACCCAGTATCATTCTATACGGCTCAGGAGTTCTAGGTCGCACAAATTCACGATGCTGAGGACGAGGGGAATCCGGTCGACGATGTCGAGGGGAATCTGGTCGACGAGGTCGAGGTGATGCAGGACGCTTAGGTGCCATGATGAGACGAGTAGGGGACAGACGCCTATTCAAACTGAGTCTCGTCCTTAAGTCCCTGGAGTTTACTTCCTCGTCCCTCGGTGTTGGGTGACTTCTCAGGTCAACTACTGGGGCTTTCTTCTTAGGATCTTGCTGATGATGAGGGGCTTCTTGGATGGCCTGCTTAGGTGGTACAGTAGGGTTGAGGGGAGGATCTTGTCGTTCACCTTGCACCTTTCCAGGAGGATTGCCCATCGAAGGCACTATGAATTCAGCCAGAGAATGGTTAGGATCCAATTGCAAAAGAGCAACTTGTGTCTCGTACATCCTTTGCAAAGTCTCCATTTGTCTGTGTAGCAAAGTGCGCCGGTCAATGGGTGGAGCTTCCTCGGCTGGACCGACCTCGGCATTCTTTGTTGTCTTCTTCCCCGCTCCTCGCTTCCCACGAGGACGAGTAGGAGGAAGAAGGTTGGCTCCCTCTCCCTCGGCATTCACCTGACCCTTGGACCGAAGAGTCATGGCGAGGGGAGGGGGGCCTTCTGGCTGAGGAGGAGGAGGTGGTAGTACCTCGGCATCCTGATTAACCCCATTCACTTGGGTTTCTTCGGCAGTTACGCTCGTGAATTATCCGTCCATTGCGAATCAATCAGCAAATTTGACAACTAAGCGAATTTTGCAAAAATCACGATTTCCAACAAAATTCGAAGCAGAATTTGACGCAAACTAAGAAACTGCAATTTTGCGATTTTGACAACGCCAAACTTTCCGGCCAAAATTAGGGCAAAATTTCACGCTAAAACGATTTCCAGCGAAATCTGGGCAAATTCCGGCTGAAATATGCAAATTTCGGCCGAATCAAGAACAAACAGGATCGGAGCAGATTTTCCGTTCAACTTTCGATCAAAATTAGCGCAAACAAGCTTTCAGGCGAACTTTTCCAGGCCAAAAAAAGGGTGTTTGAATCGATTTCTTGGCAATGGAACCAATTGATGATGCCAAAATCGTCAATTCAGCCCAATTCCAAGCGTTCAGATGCTCCGGAGATTGCAAGGCCTGAAAATAAGAGAAAACACGTAAACTAAGCCGGGGCGAGTCCGGCTAAAGGCCCTCCGGCGTGAGAGTAAGTTCACGGTTTGTATGTGAGAAACTAAATTGACAGAGTTTCTGTATTGTAAAAAGTAACGTACCAAATGTAGGTGTTAGTGCCCTAGGCCTATAGAGATAGACCTTTATGTAATGTCATTGTTCATTTATATATGAGATTGCTTCTTTGATTATTATATGTTTGCATGTTTAGTTATAATAATCGTGTCCCTAGTACTTATGAAGCACTAGTATGAAGTCTAATGGATAATCATGTGATGATTATATGCATGGAGATGCACATTAGATTCATGGGTACTTGTTAGAGAACAAGGTACTGGACTTGACCCATTATGAGATTTATGTCATGGTCATATGTCATAATTAAATCTCATATAGTCATATCATTGATATCCTTTGACCTGAGATTATCATCGTCTTTCGCTCGATGAATATCATGTTTGATATAGTTTAACGTTGTCTTTAACCGGATGACAATAAGGGCTATCATTGGCATGGTATGATTCTTGTTGGGAAGAATGATAAGTCAAGATGGAAATTGTCCCTCGTAAAGAGAGATGTTTGCTGGGCCACTCGTAAGTAAGATTGATGTAGTGCATGGCCATGCCCGAATGAATTAATGTGATTAATATCATTCGATTAATCAATTTACTTGGTAACGAGAAAGCATTGAACAATATGAGTTGACGTGGACCATGACTCATGTTCAATATAACATCGTGTGACAATGGGATTGTGATATGTTCTATATAGGAAATCGAACTTGATATTATATTATTTGGGTAGGCATGATGGCTTGCTAGAGTCCGCTCATGTCTTATGAGGATCGATGTGATCGAACTCATTGCCAACATAATATAGTCCTATGGGGTCACACGCATCGAACGAATTGTCAAAAATGAAGAATATGGAGTTTTTGTTCTCAGGGGACGACTCGTCCGGGGCCGTAACCAACTATTCCCCTTAAGGGGACGCCAGATTCGAAGGCCGGGTGCCAGGGGACGACTCGGCCCCTCGGGGGACGACTCGTCCCCGGGCACCGGATCGACGCGGAATTGACTTAAAACTAGGGTTTTCGCGAGGGGAAAAGTTTTATAACGTATAAATACTTACCCCTAGTTGCCCTAGCCGTCATTAGAACGTTTTGGCTTGAGAGAAACACAGAGAGTGGGAGATTTCAATTGAGAATTGAGAATCAAACACCACCAAATCCATTGTTCTTCATTGATTGAAAGGTGTTTCAATCAATTGGATCTAGCAATCCTCCTAGAAGAGTTCTAGGGTTCGTTCCGCGCGTGGATAAACATAGAGGATCTTCGTTCATCAAGATCTTTGGTTCGTGATTCCCGTTCGTTCATCAAGGATTAACAAGATCTACCAATCCGAGAACAAAGTGTTTGTTGCTCGAAATGGTGTCTTTCTAGAGAAAGAGTTTCTCTCTAAAGAAACTAGTGGGAGTAAAATTGATCTTGAAGAAATTCAAGAACCCGAAAATGACAAGGAACCAAGTTCACAAGCTGTTGTGGAACCGGTTCAAGATACACAAGTTCTTCGCAGATCGGATAGGATACGATCCGAACCTGAGAGATATGGATTTCTCATGACGGAAAGTAATGAAGTAGAAATCATTGAGAATGATGAACCTACTTCCTATCAAGAGGCGATGTCCACTCTTGATTCGGACAAGTGGCTAGGAGCCATGGAATCCGAAATCAAATCCATGTATGATAATCAAGTTTGGAACTTGATTAATCCACCCGAAGGTGTAAAAACCATAGGGTGCAAGTGGGTTTTCAAAAAGAAAACCGACATGGATGGGAAGGTACATACTTATAAGGCTAGGCTAGTTGCTAAGGGGTATAGGCAGATTCATGGCGTTGACTATGATGAAACCTTTTCGCCCATAGCAATGCTTAAGTCTATTAGAATCCTAATTGCCATAGCCGCATATTATGACTATGAGATATGGCAAATGGACGTCAAAACAGCGTTTCTTAACGGAAACCTACTTGAGGATGTATACATGATACAGCCTGAAGAGTTTGTCGATCCAAAGGATTCTAACAAAGTGTGTAAGTTGCAGAGATCCATTTATGGATTGAAGCAAGCTTCCGGAGAGCTGGAATCTACGTTTTGATGAATCGATCAAAGAGTTTGGCTTCATCAAAAACGAAGATGAACCTTGTGTATACAAGAAGATAAGTGGGAGCATAGTGCTATTTCTGGTATTGTATGTCGATGACATCTTGCTCATTGGAAACAATGTTCCTGCACTTGAGACTGTAAAGTCCTGGTTAGGAAAATGTTTCTCAATGAAAGATATGGGTGAGGCGGCTTATATCCTTGGTATCAAGATCTATAGAGATAGATCAATAAGGATGATTGGTTTGAGTCAGAGTACATATATTGACAAGGTCCTTAGAAGATTCAAGATGGAAAATTCTAAGAGAGGATACTTGCCAATGGGACATGGCATTACTCTTAGCAAGACTCATTGTCCTAAGACAAATGATGAGCGAAAGAGGATGAGTGATATACCATATGCTTCGGCAATTGGGTCTATCATGTATGCCATGTTATGTACTAGACCCGATGTCTCGTGCGCTCTAAGCGCAACGAGTAGATACCGCCTCGATCCCGGTGAGAACCATTTGGATAGTTGCCAAGAATATCCTTAAGTACTTAAGAAGGACTAAGGATGTATTCTTGGTATTTGGAGGAATGGAAGATGATGCGGTTGTAAAGGGTTACACGAGATGTGAAGCTTCCAAACCGACAAAGATGACTATAGATCGCGATCTGGTTTTGTGTTTATGCTAAATGGAGGTGCCGTTTGTTGGAAGAGTTCCAAGCGAGCACCGTTGCCGATTCTACAACGTAAGCCGAGTACATAGCAACATCGGATGCGGCTAAGGAGGCGGTTTGGATCAAGAAGTTCGTTAGTGACTTAGAAGTCGTTCCGAGTATCACTAACCCGATAGAGCTGTTCTATGACAACAATGGTGTTATTGCCCAAGCAAAAGAACCAAGGTCACATCAGCGATCCAAACACATTTTGAGACGCTTCCACCTCATTCGAGAAATCTGTGAAAGGGAGGACGTCAAGATATGCAAGGTACCAACGGATGACAACATTTCGGACCCTCTCACCAAGCCTTTACCACAAGCTAAACATGATGGTCATGTTAGGTCCATGGGTATAAGATACATGAATGATTGGGCCTAGTGCAAGTGGGAGACTGTAGGTGTTAGTGCCCTAGGCCTATAGAGATAGACCTTTATGTAATGTCATTGTTCATTTATATATGAGATTGCTTCTTTGATTATTATATGTGTTTGCATGTTTAGTTATAATAATCGTGTCCCTAGTACTTATGAAGCACTAGTATGAAGTCTAATGGATAATCATGTGATGATTATATGCATGGAGATGCACATTAGATTCATGGGTACTTGTTAGAGAACAAGGTACTTGACTTGACCCATTATGCGATTTATGTCATGGTCATATGTCATAATTAAATCTCATATAGTCATATCATTGATATCCTTTGACCTGAGATTATCATCGTCTTCCGCTCGATGAATATCATGTTTGATATAGTTTAACGTTGTCTTTAACCGGATGACAATAAGGACTATCATTGGCATGGTATGATTCTTGTTGGGAATAATGATAAGTCAAGATGGAAATTGTCCCTCGTAAAGAGAGATGTTTGCTGGGCCACTCGTAAGTAAGATTGATGTAGTGCATGGCCATGCCCGAATGAATTAATGTGATTAATATCATTCGATTAATCAATTTACTTGGTAACGAGAAAGCATTGAACAATATGAGTTGACGTGGACCATGACTCATGTTCAATATAACATCGTGTGACAATGGGATTGTGATATGTTCTATATAGGAAATCGAACTTGATATTATATTATTTGGGTAGGCATGATGGCTTGATAGAGTCCGCTCATGTCATATGAGGATCGATGTGATCGAACTCATTGCCAACATAATATAGTCCTATGGGGTCACACGCATCGAACGAATTGTCAAAAATGAAGAATATGGAGTTTTTGTTCTCAGGGGACGACTCGTCCCCAGGCCAGAACTAACTATTCCCCTTAAGGGGACGCCGCATTCGAAGTGGGTGCCGGGGACGACTCGTCCACAGGGGACGACTCGTCCCCGGGCACCTGAGCGACGCGGAATTGACTTAAAACTAGGGTTTTCGCGAGGGGAAAAGTTTTATAACGTATAAATACTTACCCCTGGTTGCCCTAGCCGTCATTAGAACGTTTTGGCTTGAGAGAAACACTAAGAGTGGGAGATTTCAATTGAGAATTGAGAATCAAACACCACCAAATCCATTGTTCTTCATTGATTGAAAGGTGTTTCAATCAATTGGATCTAGCAATCCTCCTAGAAGAGTTCTAGGGTTCGTTCCGCGCGTGGATAAACATAGAGGATCTTCGTTCATCAAGATCTTTGGTTCGTGATTCCCGTTCGTTCATCAAGGATTAACAAGATCATTCAATCTGGAGTTGGGTCAAGTTTATCAAAGGCAAAAGCATTCAAGGTTGGTAATTCTATTTCATCTCTCTTAATTATTCATCTAGAACGGATTCTAGGGCTTGGGGTTTTTCGAGTTATTGCTTATTCCGCTGCGCATGGACCCTCGAAACCCTACACCAAATAATGAGCCATAGGGCTTGTATTTATAGGGATGGATTGATAGAATCCATGTTGAAGTGAACTTGTAAAGAGATAAGACATAATCCTAAGAGAATTATATCTGTTAAGGAGTCATTGTTTGACTTGAATTGGTGTTGGCGGTTACAATCCTGATTGGATCATAACTGTTGAATCCTTGTTTGAATAGGAATGTTCAATCTGCTAGCCGGAACGCCGAGGAGCAAGAATGTTCTATCTCGGCATTGGTAATTAAGCCGAGATGTATGACTTGGCTTCCTCGTCATTTGATGATTATTCGACATTGAAATATACCGAGGTGAATGATTCTGTCTCCTCGTCATTTGATAATATGCCGAGGTAAGAACTTTTCTCTCCTCGTCACTGGTGATATCTCGGAGTATGATAAGCAAAGTATGACGAGCCCGTTGATGATGTAAGACCGAGGTGAATGCTCCTCGGCATACGAGGAGGCTACCTCGGCCCTAATCACTTGTGTATTGGATTATGTTTATGGTCCAATCCATTTGGGCCCAACTCAGGCAAGCCCATGTTCGTATCTCGGTTTATACCGTTCAATTACATTATTACCTTATTTAATTTATTTTTTAAAGAAGAAATATATGTTATTTATCAACAAATAAAAAAAATTTCCTAATCAATAAAAAATAAATAAAGGGTAGTCCGTCCCTCTTTTCTTTTTTATACTTTCATTTGTTTAGTTTTTTTTTAAACTTTTTTATATACCTTTTTGTAAAAAATATCAGTAATAAAAAAAGTCTAAAATATTATTTCCTAGTCAATAAAAAATTAATAAAAATAAATAAAGGGTAGTCCGTCCCTCTTTTCTTTTATATACTTTCATTTGTTTTGTTTTTTTTAATCTTTTTTTTTATATACCTTTTTGGAAAAAATATCAGTAATAAAAAAAGTCTAAAATATTATTTCCTAGAAGATAAAAAATTAATTAAAAAAAATAAAAATAAATAAAGGGTAGTCCGTCCCTCTTTTCTTTTATGTACTTTCATTTGTTTAGTTTTTTTTATCTTTTTTTATATACCTTTTTGTAAAAAATATCAGTAATAAAAAAAAGTCTAAAATATTATTTTTAGTCAATAAAAAATTAATAAAAAAATAAAAATAAATAAAGGATAGTCCGTCCCTCTTTTCTTTTACATACTTTCATTTGTTTAGTTTTTTTCTATTTTTTTATATATAAAACAACTAATTTTCTTATGTCTATGTGATTTTATATTTTAAAAAATAGCTTATTAAATACTAAATTACTTTATATTTTTTCCATAATTTTTCTAATTTTTTCTGATTTAAAAAATAAAAAATAAAAAATAGGAAAATCGTTTGGCACATGGATCTTCAGATCCGGGCCAAACGGGCGAGCTTGAACATCTCAAATGGGACGGGACGGGCCGGATTTAGGCCCGTTTTCCCACACGAGCTCACGGGCTTCTACCCGTCCCGCCCGTGGGTTGGTCTGTACGGACCGGGCAGGGACGGGCCAGCCTGTTTGACCATCATCAGTTCATGCTATTTATCAAAGTTGTTTAGTTGTGCGTTTAACGCACATGTATTACACTAGTTGGAGTTAATGTTGATGTGCTTTTCCATTTTGCTTCTTAATTTTTGTTTAAACTATACATTTTTTTGCTATAGGAATCTGGATTACTTTAGTCCGTTTGTGTAAATACAAATGTACTCCCGCTGTCTCGGAAAATCAGTCCTACTTTTAGTTGTTAACTTTAATAACTTTGAACAAAATTTAAGTTAGTTTTAACTATCATAATGAAAATCTAAAACTAGTTATTGATACACCGTTGTAAATACGATTAATAACAAGTTTAAGATTTTAATTAGGATAATTAAAATTAACTTAAGTTATTACTCAAAGTTGACTCAAATTAATAAAAAAATGTGAGACTAAATTACCAGGATGAGGGAATATAAATTATGTCTTCTTTCTTTCTTTCTCTCTCTCTATCTATATATATATATATATATATATATATATTTATATATATAATGTAGTTCAATCTTTTTAAATTAACACTCCTTATTTCCGTTCCAAATAATATTCCCTTGTTCCAGTTAAATTTACACTTATTACTTATTTGATTGCTTTAATCGAAATGTTTTAAAAAGAAAACTTCTTAATGCTTCTTTTTTCAATGAAATCCACTTATATATTCACAACTACTATCCATTTACTATAGTATATCCTACCTCATGTTATCTCACTTTTCACCCTCGAAACACTTGCACCATTTTTTTTTCGTGCCCAACATAGAAATACAAATTTAACGGGACAGAGGGAGTAATACATTTTATGTTTTTGTCAGTTCCATAATAATAATAAGTTTTGTGCTTTTCTTTTAATTCGTCCAGAAATAAATATTGCACTTTTTTTTATCCTTCGCAAAATAAGTGTTGCATTTTTTAAATTTAAATGCAATTTTATTATGATTAGCAATATACAAATAAATAAGTAAGAGAGAGTCTCCTGTGAGAACAACAAGACCCGTCTCATGGATGAGACGGGTCGGAATAACCCAAAGCCCAGACCCATGACCCAAACAGTAAATCAAAGAAAGCAAAAGGGTCACGTACAGTGCCCCATCCCACCATCTACATGTACCGCCTTACATGGAAATGGAAAATTACTATGAGTACTTTCTCTTTCTAGTTTTTTATTATTTCTTTTCTTTTTGCTTTTTTTTTTATTATTTTTTTTCTTTTTATTATTTTTTTCTTTTTATTATTTTTTCTTTTTGCTTTTTTTATTATTTTTTCTTTATGTTTTTTTTTATTATTTTTTTTTATTATGTACTAGGATTTGTTATTTTTTTATTATTATTATTTTTTTTCTTTTTGCTTTTTTTAGTTTTTATATTATTTTTTTGACTATTCAGTGGTTTAAAAAAAGTAATATTACTTATAGCAATACCAATTATTACTTAAACAAATGAGAAGTATTACTCAAAATTAAAACAGTTCCTAACATTATTATTAGTTAAAAAAAAAATAACACTATTACTTCACAAGTGTAGTACTATTACTTATAGCAATACCAACTATTACTTAAACAAATGAGAAGTATTACCCAAAATGAAAAGAGTTCTTAAAACTATTTTTAGTTAAAAAAAAATAACACTATTACTTCACAAGTGTAGTACTATTACTTATAGCAATACCAACTATTACTTAAACAAATGAGAAGTATTACTTAAACAAATGAGAAGTATTACTTTATATGAATACAAATACAAACTATTACTTTATATGAATACAATTATTACATTATGTTATAGTAACTATTACTTTTCACAAATACAAACTATTACTTTATATGAATACAATTATTACATTATGTTATAGTAACTATTACTTTTCATACAAATACAAACTATTACTTTATATGAATACAATTATTACATTATGTTATAGTAACTATTACTTTTTACAAACCGAAAAAAAAAACAAAATTTAAAAATTTTAAAAAAAATCACCATTACTTTTTGTAAGTACCCAAATCCGGATCGTCCAAATCCGTCAGAAAGTTAACCGAAATCCGTTAACTGGCCCGCTCCAGGTTAACCGGAACTCGTTAAACTCCCCGTTGCTGTGCCAACGAGACGCCCCGGATCGCCTCTGCATCCCGACGCCAAACCGTACTTATCACGTGACATCTCACGTAAAAGTATGGCTTTCCCGAAAAACGCATTTTCCAAAGACTTTCCGGGCGTTTCGGACATTTCCTGACCGTTATTTTAAAAAACGGACAAAACCGGGACCGGGGAACGAACTCCCACACTTCTGGTGAGTCACAGGACACGTGTCCTGCATGCCACCTCCCTCTAGTCACTCCTCAATCACAAATCAAGGCCAAAAGACCAAAAAACCCCCTGGATTCAGGCCAAGTCCGTCCGGACTCACCGTGCAATTTTCCCGAAATTGCCAACAAGTCCTCCAGATTTCCAAAATTCCCAAAACCCCTGAAATTCACCCAAGTCCCACGGACTCCTACCGCAATTTTCACCCTATAAATAGAAGTTGTCATTCAAAGGCAAGAAAAGGGATTTGGAACACCAAAAAATCACATACCCCACGGTCCAAACTGGTTTCCACCCCTCCCGAGCTCCCGTTTTGTCTCGATTCGCGTGAAACCTTCGTATTTCGATCAAATACGCACCCTACCACTTCGAAACAACCTTTCGAACAACTTTCCGTGTCCCGTGCACACCTCCCGAGCCAAAGGAGTCGACCCTAGCCATGTATAACTCCCTCTCTCTCGAATCTTCCGTCTGCCTCTGCTTTACGCGCCGCCGCTATAATCAAGTTTCGAACGTCATTGTCAAAATGTAGACGCCTCCGTCTAATCTGGGGTCCGATACGTTTTAGCCCCTCGATCCTCTTCTCTTTCCGTGAGAGAAGTAATCACGGGTTAAAACGGCGTTCCGACCCCGTTCCGTTTACTTTCACGTCATTTACAATTCCGAGCCGTTTGGCCTCGTTGATCGTCATTTACAATTCCGAGCCGTTTGGCCTCGTTGATCGTCATTTACAATTCCGAGCCGTTTGGCCTCGTTGATCGTCATTTACACTTCCGAGCCGTTTGGCCTCGTTGATCGTCATTTACGATTCCGGATCGTTTGATTCCGTTGACACCGCTTTAAATACTGTCATTTACAAGTCCGATCCGTTTGGATTGTGATAGTATTTACTTTTCAAAAGTCCGAGTCGCAACCCGATTCGTTGATCGCATATCATTTAATACGCATTTTTCCCGTAAAAATCGTTAATAATGTAATGCCCGGTTCAAAACCGGAGTTCGTCCGTCGAACTCTCTTTCAAAACGCGCGAAATGACGTTCGGCCTCCGAACGCTCATCTTCAAACTCAAAGCCGCCATTTGACACTTAAAATCATTTAATACGCATTTTTCTCGTAAAAATCGTTAACAATGACTCATTTCAAACTCAAAATCGACGTTTGCCACGCAAACGCTCATTTTCGTCTCAAAATCGACGTTTGCCACGCAAATGCTCATTTCAACTCAAAGTCGACGTTTGCCACGCAAACGCTCATTTTCGTCTCAAAATCGACGTTTGCCACGCAAACGCTCATTTTCAACTCAAAGTCGACGTTTGCCACGCAAACGCTCATTTCAACTCAAAATCGACGTTTGCCACGCAAACGCTCATTTCAAACTCAAAACCGACGTTTGTCATTCAAACGCTCGTCTTTTCAAAAGTCACCTAATCAACGTTTGTCATTCAAACCAAGATTAAGCTTGTCATTCAAACCCCCATTTCAAAGGACACACACACACACACACACGATTTCGAGAAAGGTAGAAAGACTCGTCATGCGAGGCGTTTCGGGCGATCTCGTAATACTCTACCCGAAACGTAACCTGACCTCCGAACCTAACAATCTCTGGTACAAAAAAGCTTTTTACTCATTTTTGCTGCCAATAAAAATGATCCCTGTTTTCAAAGCCTTTTCCTAAGTTTTTGCTACCAATAAAAACGACACCATTTTCGCAATAGCCATTTCTCAACGTTTGGGCTCAAAATACAAAACCGCGTGCCGACTCCTCATTTTTCCTTCCCGTGAAGCGAGGTCTCAGACACCAACCCCCCGCGAAAGACAACCGCCTTCTCCGCCGCGCCCCGCGCGCGGAAAAGATCGGGTAATTTCAGTTGGCGACTCCGCTGGGGAAAAGATACTTTTTTCAAAACTGCCGATGTTTTCTAAAAAGCCTTCCGTGGGTCAAACTTTCGTTTACCCTTCCTCGTTTTCGTGTGTGTGTGTTCCTTTAAACCTCGAACGGTTTTTGTTTCAAAGGCATTACATTGTCAACTTTTCAAAATCTTACCATGTTTGTGCATCCCCATTCATGTTTGATTTTCATGCTGTCTTTTGAACTGTGCATCATAAATTCTTTAAGACACATTCTGAAAAATCTCTGTTTTACTCAGAAAAAAGAATTTTAGTGACCGCACACTATGTAACGACCCCAACCCTAGGCATCAATTTTTAATATTATATTAGATGCTTTTAATATTTATATTTATTTTATGTGTTCCTTTATGTCTTTAGATTCTTAATTTAAGATAAATTGGGTGAGAAGTAAGATTGAAATCTTTGGAGAATTTATTGGATATTAAATAAAGCATTTTGGGAAAATAATAAAATGGAAATTTGATAAATAATAAAAGGAGGTAAATTGAGTAGGATGAATTAATTGGATAAATGAGTTAAATTTAAATGGTTTGAGTGAAAGCCTTAGGAGATTTTCCTTGGGGGGCCAAAAGGGGTCTTGCTCTCTCTAAGGTTGACAAGTGCTCCTCCCCCATACCTCCCTCTAGCCGGCCCCCCTCCCCCCTCTCCATTACCCTCCTCACCCTCCTTCTTCCTCCTTCATTCATTCATCCATTATTTCCCTAGAGAAAACCTTGAGAGCTCCATGGAAGCCTCACCTCTTCTTCTTGAAGCCAAGCAAATCCTCCACCAAATTCAAGTCTAGGAGTATCATTGAAGTGGAATCATCTAGAGGAAATCAATCAAGCTTTGAAGATCATCTTTTCATCCTAAAACCCTAAGGTGAGTTATTATGACCTTTCTTTCTTTGAATGATCATGAAAATAAATATTATTGTGTTTGTTCCTCAATGTGTTGATTGAGAGCTTGTTGGGTTTATAGAAATTTTATGGGTTATGGAAGTTGAATTGATCTAGGTTTAAGACATGGTTTCATGGAGTTAAATGGGTAGATTGAAGTTAACAAAGTTGGAAATGTCCCTTTTTATTTATAACTTAGAATGCTTTTGGTTGGATCCTTGGGATTTTTGAGGAATGGTTGTTGTTGCTGCGGTTTTACAAATTCTGGGCTGAGGGACGAGTCGTCCCTTGGACGAAGGTAAGTCGTGACCTATAGGGGACGCCAGTTCGAAGGGGTCTCATGGGCACGAAGTCGTGCCCTGGGGGACGAGTCGTGCCCGTCCCGGTTTCAAGATATCAACTTTAGAGCTGTTCAAACCTAATCAAACGCGAACCAAAATGAAATCTCTTTAACCTAGATTAAAGTAGAATACTTTGGCTATACAATGACATCTTAAGGGATCAAAATGGAATTGTGGAAGTAGTTTGATTATTGTCCCGAAAATGGTTGAGAGGCTTGATTTGTGACTTCACCAAAATAGTTCCAACTTGGGGAAATAGATCTTGAACGTTATTAAGGTTATTCGGGGTTGCACGATGACTATGTAGGAATGGGTTACGATATATAGTGGCCTTACTTACTCCATGTCCTTGGTGAGTAGTTCAAATTGGTGTAGAAGCTATAGGTTTCACAATTAAGCTAATTAGTAATGGGTGTGTACCACTTGTGACATTGTGTCCAAGTTATGGAAATATTGATATTATGGTTATCTTAATATCCTCAAGTACGGACTATTTGGGCAAGTTGTTATGTGGCATCCCAAAGTGTGGATTATGTGTTGTATGGTGGTATTGTATCCCATTTTTGGAGTATATGGTATGTTGATTTTATTGTATCCCTGCGGGTTATTTGGGCAAGTCGTTGCATTGTTATTCCGAGAGTGGATATGTTTATTATGTGGTTGTATGGTTATCCCATTGGTGGATTTAATTGTTATCATTCATATTTACCGATGATGCTATGCATAGTGTATTACTTAAATGTTGCATTATGATGTTGGATTGAACATGAGTATATTTTACCATGTTGCTATATTGTTTATCCCGTTTTGTGGATTTATCTCAAGTAACTATCATGTGCTTGGGCGTATTATGTTCGGGTGGGTATGATGGATGCCAATCAATTATTGATTTGTTCAATAAGTGATTGAAGGTACATCATACCGGTGACCCTTCCCCACTCTGTGGCCACGGGTGGGGCCGTGCTAACGATCGTACCGAGTGATAAGTAGCCTTTACAAGCTGTTGCAACCGTTGTAAGGAGGGACGATGTTATGGTTGGATACTCTATATCATAGATATCTTTTCTTATATGGATCTCTGGGGTATGAGTCCTATAAGAGGTGAATATGCTGGAGGCAATTCACCAAAGAGTGGAGTTTTACTCCCACGTTGTACGACTTATTGTTCAGACGGGAAAAGGTAAAATGAGGTAACGTAAGGTGTTTACCGCTTTCCTAATGTGTTAAGTGTTGCCATGCTACATGTTGCATCTTGTATGGCATCTTGCTGCATATCATAATAGCTCATTGAGATTTATTCTCACCCCTCTCCCTTTACTGTTTTAGATTCCGAGACAGGTGACCCGAACCCGTGAGGCCGGGGATTTCATTGTGGACTTTGCTTTTGGGGCTTGACAAGTTAAGTATAGGAGTCGGCTGTTAGGAGTATTTTTTTTGTATTCCTCTTTTGTAAATTGTATGGAAAACTCTTTTGTTAAACAAGGTTAATTAAGGTTTCTAATGTAATTGGTTAGATTTCGGTTTATTAAAGTTGTAGTTGGATTTCCTTTGAGTAGGGATATTATCAATTGATTTTATTTGGAAGTTGGAAAAGTGGTTTTCTTTTAAAGGCAAATAAATGTTTTAAAATTTAGATGGAATTTCTTAGTTTGAGCTCCCTTAGCTCGGGACACGTGTTAGGTCCCGGGTTGGGGTGCTCACAGTTGGTATCAAAGCTTAGTTTAGAGGTCAAGGGTAGATGTCTAGACTAAGTGGGAATGTGTGGAAATTGACGCCGAGTGTTTTATGCAGGAGTCCGTTCTAATGGCCGGAAGCAAGGATGATCAGCGGAAAGTTCTGGGAATTGAAGAAGATTTGGGTATAGGTGGAATTCAGGATGAAGTGATGATGAAATTATTCAGGAAGTTTGTACAGGATATGGAGACTAGAGGATCAGTTCCGAATCAGCCTGAGGAATGTCAAAGTGATGGATGGGGAAGGTTTGTGAAGATGAACCCATCGAGTTTTAATGGATATCCGAATCCGTTAAAGGCAGAAAATTGGTTAGCAGAAATGAATAAGATTTTCAAGGTCATAGAAAGTCGCAACGAAGAGAAAGTTAGGTATGCCGTTTTCGCCGGAAGGTCCAGTGATCGGTGGTGGCAGATCGTGAAGTGGAAGTTGGGAGGCGGGACCATACGCCCCAGACTTGGGATAATTTCACCAAACAGTTCGAGGATTATTTCGTTTCGATGGTTACAAGGGATAAGAAGGAGATTGAATTCTTAAGACTAAAACAAGGGAACATGACGATAGATAAGTATTCAGTCCGGTTTGAGGAATTAGCTAAGTGTTGCCCTCATTTGGTATCGCATGAAGTGAAAAGGGTTCGAAGTTTGTAACGAGGTTTGAGGAGCGAGTTTAGGGAGAAATTATGGATTGACGGTTCCATCGAGTATCGGGCAGTCATAGATAAGGCATATAAGATCGAAAGGGACATTGAGGAAAATAGTGGAAGATCCGGAAGTGGGATTGGAAACAAGCCAAAGTATTTAGGACAAGGATCCAAAATCATTAGAGGACGCCAAGGACGTTAACTTCGGGAAGTGTGAGTGGAGAGTTTGTCGTAGCTTCTTTATCTAGGCCAAAATCCAAGCAAAGATGGGATGAATTGTAAATTTTGCAAGAGGATTGGACATACCGAAGATCATTGTTGGAGTAAGCAAGGTAAGTGTATCAAGTGTGGGGGAATGGGACACTTTAGGAGGAATTGTCCAAAGTTTCGACAGGGAGCGAGCTTCGGTGCGGCGGTCGAAGGTGGACGACAAAGAGGTGGTACCAAAAGAGATAACGAAGGGGAGCCGAGAGAGAAGGTCTATGGTCGAGTAGGTGTTTCGGGTTCAGGAGAGATAGATCCCTCAGAGGTCGCTAGAGGTATATTCCCTGTCTCAAAAGTTAGGGGTCATATTTTATAGATCCTGTTGCATATCATTTATGTTTGGCATCACATTTTGCTTATATATGACATACATTGTTGAGAATTTGTTTTATTGTTAGAGGATTCTGCTCTTATGAGAGAATACCTCGAACCTTCTTTGGTTTACCACGATGGTGATGTGGTTATGACTGAGCATGTATTGCCCGTTAGTTTGGTACGATTATTAATTTATGATTTTGAGTTATACTTGACCTGGAGGGTTAAGTAGTTGTTGTGTATTGGTAGACTATCATAATAAGTGAGCCTCCTTTTTCCATGCCTAAATTGCTTATATTGGTATTTGATATAGGTAAACCTTAATGTGAAATTCTTGTTATATATGGGTATTTAAGGTGAAGCTTTTGCAATAAGATGTGGAAGGTAATTGGTATATGCTAGACTTGCATAAGGAGTCTTTTCCAAAAATTTTACGTGCTAGTTGTAAGTAAGTGGTAAATGTGCTCCCGTCGGTATATTTCATGTGTTGGTTCTGAGTAGAATAAGCAGAATTGTAATCCTTACTTTGATGGCTTTAGGGTAATTGGAATTGATGATCCCTTGTGTAATTAAAGTTTCGGGAGGAGCGTGAAAATAAATTGAGAGTTGGGTTAATGATTCCTTGTGAGGAGTCCCGGCATGCAAAGTTTGGTTAGTATGAGTTGGCTCGAGAAGATTGTAAAATTTTGGGTTCTATAGTCTTAAACTCGGATGTTACCATAGGATCTTGTAAGGATTGAGTCAGTGATCTTTAAGTTGGCAAGTGTTACCGAAGAAATTTAAGGGATTCTTAAGAATTGTAGAGTCGTTGCTTTAGTTGACTCTAAAGGACGTGTAAATGGTGTAGGATGTAATAAGGATGAATCATATTGTAGTGATGGAAAATAGGTTGGCTTTGGACCCGACCCTTACCTTACCTAGTGGATGTGAGAATCTTGTGAAATATTAAGTGTATATTTAAAAGAAGATCAGGTGTAGTGTTATGCAAAATGGGAAAGTAATAGCGAATGATTCAAGGAAGTTAACTTAGGTAAAGCGGAATTCTCTTATCATTTATCGAGAGTGGTTACAATTGTTTGTGTGGTTTAAGTGGAATCTTATCTTTTGAAGCTCCCTTCCGGGGTTAGTTACCGATCCTAAGAGTTGAAAGATTTAGTTAGTCGAAAGAAAGAGATTTGAAGACTACCCAAAATTCTGGAAGAATAGGTATGTTTGTGTGTCAGATTTCCCTTCAACTTGAGCAGTTTAATTAACCTTAGCGAGTTGCGTAATTAGCAGGTATCATTCTAGCTTTGAGATAAAATCGTATGAGGCGTGGTTCAGTGAGATATTGTTGATCTCCAATTTGTCGGGATGAGGTTAGTGAAGCAAGGTCTAAGGTAATTTAGCGCCAAAGTTTGTTAATCCATTTGAAGTTTTAGGAAATGTTGGTGAGTCGACTTATAGACCGATTTGGGGGAGCTTATCGAGTATTTGAAGTTTAAATGTGATATCGTAATGTATTGGGAGACATGAGATGTAATACTTTTATTTGAATATACTTTCTTTGAGGTCGTGAAATTTCGGGTTAGTGATGATGGTATAGTATTCTCGGGATATTAAGTTGTAGTGTCACATTACTTATGAAATTGGAAAATCTGGGAAAAATCATAGTGTTGAAGAGACTAATTGGGGAGTGAAGTCCTAGAGTATTCGGGTTGAGAAAGTGTATAGTAGAATTATGCAATGGAAAAATCTAATGGAAAAGTGTTAAGTTAGAATGTGTGAAAGGTAACCCTTGCTATCAGATCCTTAGGGTAAGCGACAATCAAATTCGGGACGAATTTTCTTTAAGGGAGTGAGTGTAATCTAACCCCAACCCTAGGCATCAATTTTTAATATTATATTAGATGCTTTTAATATTTATATTTATTTTATGTGTTCCTTTATGTCTTTAGATTCTTAATTTAAGATAAATTGGGTGAGAAGTAAGATTAAAATCTTTGGAGAATTTATTGGATATTAAATAAAGCATTTTGGGAAAATAATAAAATGGAAATTTGATAAATAATAAAAGGAGGTAAATTGAGTAGGATGAATTAATTGGATAAATGAGTTAAATTTAAATGGTTTGAGTGAAAGCCTTAGGAGATTTTCCTTGGGGGGCCAAAAGGGGTCTTGCTCTCTCTAAGGTTGACAAGTGCTCCTCCCCCATACCTCCCTCTAGCCGGCCCCCCTCCCCCCTCTCCATTACCCTCCTCACCCTCCTTCTTCCTCCTTCATTCATTCATCCATTATTTCCCTAGAGAAAACCTTGAGAGCTCCATGGAAGCCTCACCTCTTCTTCTTGAAGCCAAGCAAATCCTCCACCAAATTCAAGTCTAGGAGTATCATTGAAGTGGAATCATCTAGAGGAAATCAATCAAGCTTTGAAGATCATCTTTTCATCCTAAAACCCTAAGGTGAGTTATTATGACCTTTCTTTCTTTGAATGATCATGAAAATAAATATTATTGTGTTTGTTCCCTTGAATGTGTTGATTGAGAGCTTGTTGGGTTTATAGAAATTTTATGGGTTATGGAAGTTGAATTGATCTAGGTTTAAGACATGGTTTCATGGAGTTAAATGGGTAGATTGAAGTTAACAAAGTTGGAAATGTCCCTTTTTATTTATAACTTAGAATGCTTTTGGTTGGATCCTTGGGATTTTGAGGAATGGTTGTTGTTGCTGCTGTTTTACAAATTCTGGGCTGAGGGACGAGTCGTCCCTTGGACGAAGGGAAGTCGTGACCTATAGGGGGACGCCAGGTTCAGAAGGGGGTCTCATGGGCACGAGTCGTGCCCTGGGGGACGAGTCGTGCCCTGTCCTGGTTTCAAGATATCAACTTTAGAGCTGTTCAAACCTAATCAAACGCGAACCAAAATGAAATCTCTTTAACCTAGATTAAAGTAGAATACTTTGGCTATACAATGACATCTTAAGGGATCAAAATGGAATTGTGGAAGTAGTTTGATTATTGTCCCGAAAATGGTTGAGAGGCTTGATTTGTGACTTCACCAAAATAGTTCCAACTTGGGGAAATAGATCTTGAACGTTATTAAGGTTATTCGGGGTTGCACGATGACTATGTAGGAATGGGTTACGATATATAGTGGCCTTACTTACTCCATGTCCTTGGTGAGTAGTTCAAATTGGTGTAGAAGCTATAGGTTTCACAATTAAGCTAATTAGTAATGGGTGTGTACCACCTTGTGACATTGTGTCCAAGTTATGGAAATATTGATATTATGGTTATCTTAATATCCTCAAGTATGGACTATTTGGCAAGTTGTTATGTGGCATCCCAAAGTGTGGATTATGTGTTGTATGGTGGTATTGTATCCCATTTTTGGAGTATATGGTATGTTGATTTTATTGTATCCCGGTGCGGGTTATTTGGCAAGTCGTTGCATTGTTATTCCGAGAGTGGATATGTTTATTATGTGGTTGTATGGTTATCCCATTGGTGGATTTAATTGTTATCATTCATATTTACTGATGATGCTATGCATAGTGTATTACTTAAATGTTGCATTATGATGTTGGATTGAACATGAGTATATTTTACCATGTTGCTATATTGTTTATCCCGTTTTGTGGATTTATCTCAAGTAACTATCATGTGCTTGGGCGTATTATGTTCGGGTGGGTATGATGGATGCCAATCAATTATTGATTTGTTCAATAAGTGATTGAAGGTACATCATACCGGTGACCCTTCCCCACTCTGTGGCCACGGGGTGGGGCTGTGCTAACGGCTGTACTGAGTGATAAGTAGCCTTTACAGACCTGTTGCAACCGTTGTAAGGAGGGACGATGTTATGGTTGGATACTCTATATCATAGATATCTTTTCTTATATGGATCTCTGGGTATGAGTCCTATAAGAGGTGAATATGCTGGAGGCAATTCACCAAAGAGTGGAGTTTTACTCCCACGTTGTACGACTTATTGTTCAGACGGGAAAAGGTAAAATGAGGTAACGTAAGGTGTTTACCGCTTTCCTAATGTGTTAAGTGTTGCCATGCTACATGTTGCATCTTGTATGGCATCTTGCTGCATATCATAATAGCTCATTGAGATTTATTCTCACCCCTCTCCCTTTCTTGTTTTAGATTAGAGACAGGGTGACCCGAACAGTGAGGCCGGGATTTCATTGTGGACTTTGCTTTTGGGGCTTGACAAGTTAAGTATAGGAGTCGGCTGTTAGGAGTATTTTTTTTGTATTCCTCTTTTGTAAATTGTATGGAAAACTCTTTTGTTAAACAAGGTTAATTAAGGTTTCTAATGTAATTGGTTAGATTTCGGTTTATTAAAGTTGTAGTTGGATTTCCTTTGAGTAGGGATATTATCAATTGATTTTATTTGGAAGTTGGAAAAGTGGTTTTCTTTTAAAGGCAAATAAATGTTTTAAAATTTAGATGGAATTTCTTAGTTTGAGCTCCCTTAGCTCGGGACACGTGTTAGGTCCCGGGTTGGGGTGCTCACACACTACGCGCACTTGCTGCCTCGGAACACCGCACTTCACGTGCACTTGCTGCCTCGGTACACTGCACACTATGTCCCTAACCCGGGATGGCCTTATCAGTTGCACTCCGATTGGCCTGCCAGATGCCTTTCGGGGGCGCACGGGGTCGTCCCAAACATCCCATCCTAGCCCGTGTAAGCCATGCACTCCTTTGTGTCACACTTTGTCCAAGACCCCGGTTGGTTTTTGGCTTAGCTCGTGTCATAAAGCCTAAGTGTATATTTTTCACGCTGGGCCCCGCTCCGAGTCAAGCTCGAGAGTTTTAGACCAAAGGTCGTTCCCCGACCCGAAGTCTTGAGCTTTTCAGCCTTGACTTTGACGCGGAGCTCTGCCGAAAAATATACAGAAGGTTCATGTGACGCCGTGTCACCAAACCTCGCCGTATGTACCGTGCCGCCCACAACTTGGCCAACGCTAAAAGCTAAAGGTCTCTCGCACAAGCGAGTCAGAGAGGTCATGCCCAAATTTTGGCACGACTCCCGCCTTAACTTAAGGACGTTGACCTCGGCCAGTGGCCCGTACGCCGCACACGTCGAAAGTTTGCGTGATCGGCTAGCCTTAAGTTCACTTTTCCTTTGTCGGTGGAACTCGCTTGCCTTATCGACCTCGCTCGGGATAGTCCGTCCCGAGAAAGATGATCTACAATGGAAACGAGGGGCTTATAAGCGTAGTGACGAGATCCACTGATTAGAGCTCTAGGATTAGTTGCGAAAAAGAAGACACGCTCTTTTCCAACCAATTAGGACTACGAGAAAACGCGCTTTAAGTAAACTTTAATCGGTAATCGCACATTGCACAAGCCCGAAAACCTTGAGCCAAATACCCTTTTCCGAAGCCTAAACCCTTCCTTTCGTTCCTGCGGCGAGCAGAAAGTGGTTCAGTTTTTCCGGGTCGGCGCCTTGCCAGGGATCACGATAACGCAGCGGCGTTAGACAGTTCTTCGGTTCCCTCGGTTCCCTCGGCGGAATTTCCGACATGTCTAGCTCACCGAGAAATCGTGACGGGGAAGGACCCCGCCACCGTGCAACAGATGTGACATTGGAAGAAGCCATCCGGGCTTGTGAGCTTCACAAGAGGCGAAAGAAGATCAGCAGAATTTCGTGGTACAGCCTTCGAATGAGCGTGGTATAGCAGCTATCCCCCAGCCGACGGTACTTTTGTCTGGTAGAGGATGACGATTCCCAAAACCAGCTTCACCAAACCTTCAATCGAGGTTCCTCCTCCGCCAACTTACGGGATGCCTTCCAACCAAGGAAACAAATGACCTAGTCTCCATGTTGCCACCTCTCAGGGGCAACCCCGTCAATTTTGGTCGGCCGTGCTATGCCCATCACTCAATATCACCGGCCGCACATTTGGACCATCTCAGGATGCCAATATCCTCAGTACCCTCCCGGGTTCGTCCCCGTTGCCTATACACGAATCCCTAAACACCGGGGACAAACCCCGATACAGATTCGTAAAAGGCTCCCGTATATTCTCATATACCAAGCCTTCCACTCTCCAATCACTACCGCTCACGTGGTAGCACCCGGCGCCGAGCCTCACACCCACCACTGGACCCAACCTTAGCCTGGATGGTCGAGCAGATGAAAGACCCGAAAGCCACCATGAGCAGCTCAAAGCAGAAACGTTCAAATCCACAGGTCCGGAATGGTCACGCCTCTCTGCCAAGTTCGAATGCCTGAGATGGACCGATTCGATGGAACCGAATGTCCTCAAACGCACGTCGACACTTACGTTCTCGGCATGAGAGCAAAAGGAGCAACCCTCCAAAGAAATGGCCAGACCACTTCCAAAGATACGCTCAAAAGCTCGGCGTTACGATGGTTTTCGAGGATCAAGCTGCGGATCGCCACACTGGGAACAGATCGTAACATCTTCCCGGAACGGTACAGATCCAACTTAGAGTGGGAAACAAGTCGCGAGGACTTAATCACCACCGAGCAGAAAGCGGATGAAAGTGTTGGGGAATTCTACAAGAGATGGAGTGGAAACTCTCCGAAATCATGGAGCCACTCTCCAAAGACGAACAGATGCGGATCTTCAAGTCTTGCTTGAGACCGTCCATCGAACTCTCATCAGCCACAATTTCTTCCCAGATCTCCGGCCATGGTCAATGCCGGCTCACAGTTTGAGAAGGATCTCAAGGAAAAGTTGGCTACTGCACGGCCCGTACAGATACCGCTCAACAGCTGCATTCAATCCCCGCACCGGCCCCTGGCAAAGGGAAAGATACGTCTCGTCAACTACGTCCATCAGGGACAACAGTCGGCAACGAGAAACCCGATCCCCGCAAAGCAACAATTCTACTCGAAGCGACTGCCGTACACTTCGACAAGTTGGACATGCCACTGAGCAAGATGCTGGAAGGGCTAATCAAGGAAGGTCTCCTTAAGCCCGTGGCCAATTACAAACCCAAAGTTCCCGTAGCCAATGCGGACAAGAGCAAATCTTGCGCCTTCCATCGCATCACGGCCATACCACCGACAACCGTTTGGGGTTACGATACGAAATCCGAACTTGATAGAAGAAGGCAAGTTAGAGCGCCCCCGTGGGCCCAATACGGATCGGGAATCCCTTTACCGAATAATAACGGCGTGAACTCCATTGAGTGGGTACCCCAAGAAGTGTGCTACAGAACCAGTTTCTCCGCCTCTTTCAGCTGGATCCTCCTCTAATGTTCACATCGGCTACGATGTTTGTGATCGCTCCGCCCTTTGCCCGGAGTACGAGTCTCGAGCGTCCAGGAGCAATCCTCCGAGGAAACAAGAAGAAATCCTCTCAACAAAGAATCGAGAGAAAGATACGAAGACGGAGATACCAGCAGTAGGTACACTTGGAGAACCCTCCGGGAGGTTCGACTACTACGTACTGTACTCCGGCGACCCTCTTTGCCTCCAGTGCCATGCAGCCTCTAGAGCGAACAGGTGGGAAAGCCGAAAAGTCCAATGTGAAACTGGAGAGGTCGAGACCTGGAACAGGAATACCTCGGATCTTGATAGTCTTACTTCCCGCCGGAAGCCTAACCCTCCGCGGATCGCCCAAGATTCAACTTGTCCGGCTTTTCCGAGCCCGGACCGGTAAAGGAAGATCAAGGTCGGCCTGCAATCGCACTCGATCAATGTGCTAACCAAGGGCGGCAACCGCCACAAAGTAAATTTCCTCAACATACTCCCCGAGGTTCCAAAGAAAGGCTTTACCTCGCAAGAGGAAGACAGAAACGGATGGCCGGATGACTCTCCTTCTACGGATAGAGACGAGATCTACGACTCCCGCCTCGTATGGCGGCATGATCACATTCTCGTGATGAAGACTTACCGAGAGACGCCTGGGGCACAATGAAGCTGCGTACATCACTCTCAAACTCAACACCATATCACTCCCCGAGTATTGGTAGATAACGGGTCAGCCGTTAATGTCCTCCCTCTCAAAGCATGATGCGAGCTCTCCGCATCCATGAAAGCCATTTGATACCGTCTACTCGGACTATCAAGGCCTACGACAACTCGTCTCGTCCCCATCCACAGGGACAACGACTCTGGAACTTTGGTTCGAAACCCAAATGGTGCCAGAAAATTCCACGTGATGGACATTCCATCCGAGTTCACAGCTCTTTGGGACGCCCTTGGCTACACCACATGAAGGCCATAGCTTCCACTCTCCATCAGTGCGTCAAGTTCATCAACCGACAGGGAGATCTCGAAGTCATCCGAGGGGACAGTTTCATCATAGGAAACGAAGCCGAGATGCAAGAGCTAAACGTGTCCGCACTCGTGCACCGGGGTTACCTCCTTCGAATCAACCAAGGGACTATCGGGGCAAATCTCACGAATCCTCGAGTCCTGAGATGCTAACTATGTAAACGTACTCGAGCAAAGTGCACTCAAGTCCGATACATCAAGTTCAACCGTCGTTTCCAACACTTGGAGGCGTATTGGAAGGAAACGCCGAATATCGCCATGATACGGGCACATAAACCCCAGCCTCCAATCCGAGATTCATCGCATTCTTCAAACTCATTCATTCTCGGCCCCGCTGTGAGGAGATCTTTGTGATAAAAATCGACAAGTATCGTCATACTCATCTCGACTGTATGACCGTCGTATGGAAGGTCCTCTACGAGGGATTCCCCTCTAAGCCTTTCCGCTCAAGCATGGGGTACGAGATTTTCCTAGCTGCTCCAGCAACGCAACCGGACGCAATACGTCCCTACACCTGGATCGAGCGATCGAATGACGATGAATCTCGGGACTCTCCGGAGTCGAGGACGCGTGCACCCGCAAGCGCAGACCTCCGCATTCACATGCTCGCTTTGAGGACGGAACTCCTTCCGATCAGTCACCTACGACCAAGGTTCCAATACCATGGAAATTGTCAAGCTCAACGTCCAAGCATGCATGCCTATCCGACAATTGGAAGCACGTGATTCACGCAACGAGGAATCCCTCCGATCAAGTGAATGACGACGACTTCGTCAATATCATCTATTCCGTGTATCCCGATGAAGCCAAGGATCCCGTCCTTGTTATCGATTCTCGCCACACCAAGGTCACCCTCGATGACCGCTCGCTCATGGTAAACGAGGCGCTAGCCAAGCGAGCTCAGAGCTCATCCCTACTTCCAAGTACCAGCCCCGGCGCAACCGGCCCGTGCCGTCGCCAAGCTTATACCCTCAAGCGCCGCCAAGGCCAAGGGCAACAAAGAAAGGAGACCAAGCTCCTCACCCTCGCTACAAGTCAGATCAACCTCGGGAACGCTTCCACCAGCCCACCCCGAAACATCTCGTGAAAGTCTTCCCCGCAAGGCGAGCCGCCTTCCGACACAGAAATGACCACCTCAAAGATCAACATGCTTCGCTCGATTCCGCTCCCACCGTCACGCCCCGATTCGTATATCCCGCCAATCGACCGCTAGCTTTGATAGACTTGGCGATCGAGCGAGATCACGAGACCGTCAACATTGGAATTCAATACCCGTGGGGTCAATCAAGCAGATATGGGCAAACTTCTTGGTGATCGAGATCAAGGAAGGACGCATGGAATGTCGGTACCCGACTTCCTTCGTCAATGTAATCCAAGTGTTCCCGCCATTCGGCGATTTGAATGTAATCACGGTTACGGACACTAGCCGGACGATGCGCACCTACGGAGACTCGCCTAGGTCTCACAAGGAAAGCTCTCATGGAGCTAGCCGCTCAAGAAAGTCGTCTTTGGGACGAAGACCAAGCTCGAAAGACCTACGGGGACCAAGCCCTTAAAGTGTCACAAAGCCTTCGGACAAAGCTAGAGGCCACTCTAGACCAGATTCGACCTCGGGAGTTTTGCCCACGGCAACTTCCTGACTACCGTCTGTTCTCATCCAACCCCTTTGCCAACCAAGGGTGGTCAACGGTCCCGATGACCTAGGAGATGGAACGACACGGCGAACGAATCCCGCCGCTTACCTTCCCGAGGAAAGCAAGTTCTCTCGTGAAAGCGACGACGAAGACGATGAAACCATTCTCTTCCAAGCCGGCATGAAGTCAACAAAACCGGACTCCCAAGGGTCCCGGGAGGATGGGAACGGATCATCTCCGCACTCAAATTGAAAGGCCAACTCGTGGAGGAAGGTCTATTTAAAAACAGGAGGAGGATGGAAATTCGCCTCGAGCAACTACTCGTGGAAATTCCACGCCTACATGCCTTCATTTACGTAAACGATCAATCGGGACAAAGAACCACTACATGGGCAGATGTTCGGGAAGCCGTGTACTCACCTTCCGACATACCCGCCACTCGGATAAATCAGAGAGAGAAAACTCTCCGATGGAAGTTTACCTAGGCCGCACGCTGCAGTTGAGGAAGCACCGGCTATTCTCACATGGGAAGAAACGCAGGCATTAACTCTCGACGCGAGCTCCATTGCAAGAAGATTGATCCGAGGCCCGTGAGTGGAGGAAAACTAGCCAACCACGAGTATCGCCGGACCCAACTCTGCATCGCCCGAGTATGCTCAAGAAGAAGGAAAGGCAACGCGATATACCGTGAAGAGATCAAGGAGACCGTTCGCTTGAGCCGAGAACTCTCCAACCTCCCCGAGGTCGCAACGCACGCTTCGCCAGGCAATCACTGTTGTGCACCGACATTCGAACAAGCTGCGTCAAACCGTAGGCTACCTCCCGCAGAGGCACCCGATCCAGTATCACAGGACGAGAATCCGTCAAGCCGCCGAAGCTCCCGGGAATTCATCCACAATCAATGAGTTGAGGGAAGACGCATGGCCCTATGCTACGAGGAATCCTCCTCTAACTATGGCTCAACTCGAGCACTGCTCGTAAGGGACCAAACCCGATGTCGCCGTTCTAACCCGATCGGGTCAAATCCATGCATTACCACCTAAGGCCACCAAAAAGCCGACGGAGCCGTGATTGCCCGCCTGCCCGCAGACGCAAGTTCCTTGAAAGAGGACCCGATCCTCACTCACCAAGTGCACTCGTGCGAACATTTCCCTTTCGTCTCTCGGCCACCTCCTCTTATCCTCACAAGCTGCTAGAGGAAAGTCCGGCCCGTACCATACGGTCCCCGTGGACGCATGACCCCGCATGAAGTCATTCGGATGATTGGTAACATCCAC
This sequence comes from Adenophora triphylla var. japonica, assembly GCA_022495995.1. NCBI lineage: Eukaryota > Viridiplantae > Streptophyta > Magnoliopsida > Asterales > Campanulaceae > Adenophora > Adenophora triphylla. Next base: position 1,982 of record JAFEMH010004826.1, on the reverse strand, counting down.
TATGGCAACATTATCACCTTCACGATTTGGACCTTCCAAAATTTGGGGCCGATCACAATGAGCCGCTTTACATCACAGCTCCGCTGGACGAGCGTCGCCTTCTCGCGTGTTGGTAGACGGAGGTTCCTGAATGAATGTCTTGCCCGCCAAGATGATGGACCCGCTTGACATCAAGCCCACGGATCTTAAGCCTTCACCCACACCGTCGAAGGCCTATGACTCTACTTCCCGTACGCTTCTGGGTTGCTACTCTTAACATCCGGGTTCGGCAAGCGGGTGATCCCCACCGAATTCCAAGTGTTGGACATTCCAATCACTTTCACAGCCCATCCCGGGCGTCCCCGGCCGCATCAAATCAATGGCGTGGCATCCACCCTTCACCAAAGCCTCAAGTTCATGCAAGGCAACGAGCTAACCACGCCTACGGCGACGTTGTCACCACCGAGGGGACCAAAGCACCAACGACATTCCGCCTTGGAAATCAAGCATAATGATGACATGCCATTAATCGGATTCACTCGAGACCTCCAAGATCCAAATATGCAACGTGGACCTCCCACCTTTGTTTCACGATCGATTCCTCCCGCCATGAGGATGATGAAACTCATGAACTTCATCCCAGATCGGGGCTCGGCAAAAGGCCGCAAGGCCGCCAAGTTATTGAAGTCAAGGACCACACCACGGTCCAGGGGCTTGGCTACGTGCCAACACCGGCCGACATCAAGGAAGATAAAAAGGCTCGCACGCACCAAGTGCAAGCAGCCCCACAAAAGGGGAACCTCCGACGGCACACCCAATCTCCGACCTTACAGCTTTGACCTCGCTCATTACTTCACCAAGGGAACCGACGCGTAACCGAGGGGACCGACAAGTGGAACCGACAACAGTAACCGAGGGGACCGACACGGGAACCGACAAAGAATGTGAACCGAGGGGACCGACAAAGGGAACCGATGAAGATGAGAAAGAAGCGTGGATAGTCAACACCAAGACTACGTACAGTAATGGAACGGCCTAGCACGGGACCTCAAGCGTTTCGTAGGACTCAAAGCTAATCCGATAAGGGGAGCGTTCCTCGACATCACAGCTCTACTCGGACCAACCGCCACCACGGTCCAAAGATGAGTACACATTCAAGGGAATCCCTGCACTTGGAGGAGCAACTCAAGGTACTCTCCATGGGAAACAAGTTGTTCGGATGCCCGCCGAGGCCACATTCGAGACAAGAATCCAAAGCGTAAGGAACCGTAATTCATAGAAGACGCTCTCGGGACCAGCTCTACGTAGTCTGTTTGAAGAAGTCATGGAGTTGCCCAACTTGATCGACTCGGGGCTCCGACAACAAGATGATCGCCATGATAGGGACAGCCAGAGCCAAGCCTCTCGATCCCCGCACCCTCCTCAAGCATCCAAAGAATGCCACCGAAGAATTGGGTAACTTTCACCTGACCAAGGGCAAGCCAAAGTGTAATTGGAAGACAAGCCGGGCCCGCACCCACATCTCCCTAAACCCGGTCTCAAACCCTTGAGTCGGGCCTCCTTGTCGTAGTCCAGCCCTTCCGAGTCATCCAACGGCCTTACGAGGACTATAATGTTGTAGCCAATCATGTATTCCCGTTCTTCAGTGTAATGAAAAGTCTCGCCCTTTCTCGTGAGTATCCTCTCTATTGCCCTTCTTTAACAACCGATAAAGTTAACAAACAACTTAAAAGACGTTAATAACTCAATTGATAAAGAAAGCGAGACACATTAAACTAACAATACATTAAAGAAGTTCTTCGAGCGTGTAGTTGACGAAGCAGGACAACCGGGCCCAAGGCTCGCAGAAGAGGTTCTCGACCAAAGTGAACACCCGGGGTCGCGTCAAAGAGCCTAAAGAGAGACACTTGAAGTGGCAGTTTCTTTTCTGCCGACGCGTAAAAGGAAGCCCCGATAGCCTCCTCCCGAGTATGTTGACGTGTTCGCCCCTGGTCATATCGTGA